>JAMPIT010000438.1:0-63072 GCA_026261815.1 Monarcha castaneiventris obscurior | reverse complement strand
CATGTCTTAATTTTTGGAAGCTGCTGCTTCCAAAAGATCATATGAAAGACAGAAAGGGCCATGGGGGGCATATTTTTAAGGGAAGGCCATTGGGCTTTCTTTTTGCCTGGTGCCTTTCCTTGCAGGCTGGTCAAGAGATCCTTCAGCTCTAACATTTTATTCATCACAGGGTACTGAACGAAGATCGATCAAGGAGCTCTGATTTTACACCCTTTCCCCATCAGCCCTATGCCACCTCTGAGGAACTGAGGTGAAAGCCAAACCGTGCTCTGCCAGAACTTTCTGGGTCGGCTCTCCTGATCAGACAGGCAGAACTCCACACCTGTCCACACCTACAGCAACCAGACACCCAACAGAAATCAAACATTTCCTTCCCAGGTGTTGTACCGTGGTTTGCCAGAGCCTGTCAGTCCCTGTGCGTTCTGTGTTCTCTGAGCAGACCTTGAAAGGCTTTTCATGTGGTCTCCTCTCCAGGCTTTCCAAACAGCCAGAATACAAACAAGCTGCTTCGCTGCAATAGCTCCCTGGGCAAGATCTTCAGCAAGAAATAATGCACACAGTGCAATTGTAGTTCATAGAGCAGATTTCTTTATCTGACCCCAGAAGCCTCACCTGAGTCCCACTAGTTTACGTTACCTGACAATATCATGTCAGATAACGAAGCCATGAATTCCTACCACTGCTTCCTTCTGGAATGCATTTGTGTTTTATGTTCTGGCATTTTATGAGGAAAAAGTTGTACTTATCCTTCACTTCAGTCTTATAAAGTCACAGGAAGGACCCCATATTCCAAAAAGAAATGGGGCTTAGCATTCTTAATGAATGTTTAATCTGGAATAAACCAACCTGAACCAAAGGAAAACATTTTCTGTCCTTAACTGGAACCTCAAGAGAATATGCCTGGAGTATCCCACACTGACACTAATGGTTGTTATTTTATGTCATTTTGACTTGGGGGAATCCTCAAAAGGGCTAAAACCAACAGCAACAACAACAACAACAACAATAATAATAATAATAATAATAATAATAATAATGACAATAACAATATTATATATTATATAATACATAGTAAATATAAAATATAAAAAGGTATATCTTCATGTATACATGCTAACATGCATATTAGTATCTCCCAAAGGAATTCAAAACCAAAAGGAGGAGGTTGCTCAAATGCTGGAAATTTTGGTTTCAACTTAATAAGTGTTTCAGCAATCTCAAAAGGGACTTTGATTCTTAAGGCTCAATGTCTTTTACTGTCAAACAGAATCCCAGAGTCTCTGTGCAGCTCTGAAAATATCCTGTCTTTAGCTAGAAAAAGAAAATCATTGAACAGCATGGAAGGAAGAGGTCTTTCTTCAGAATGATAACTTTGCATTCCTTTGTCCTTATGGAATTGGAAGTGCGCCAAGATCGTTCCAAATACACATTTATTCCCATGCAAGATATCCTACAGACATGGACAGATATTAGGCAGCACCCAAGGGAGTCCCATGTCCTTCTGGAAGGAGAGCTGGAGGTTTTAGGGATGTAAAATAACATGGGACATTCTTGCAGCACTTTAAAGACATGCAGACCTCTGAAAACACAGCAACAATTGCTAAGGGATGCACCTGGATCTTTAGGATAACAGAGATCAACATTACAAACTCCTCTGCCACCCCAACATTCACATTCCCATAGAAAGCCTTGGGGTGACATCCACCTTTTCTGTACATCATGGAATTCCAAATAAAGATAGGAATAGCTAAGGCTTCTTATAATCCCTACTCCCCACGTTGGTCACTTCAGAGCCCACACAACTTGGGAGCCAATTGTCTTTCATTCCAGGAGCTCTTGGATATGAGGCAAGAGGTTTAAATTCTTGTGAGAATTTAAACCCAAGGCAATTTAACCTCTTTCCTCCTCTGTCGCCACAGCAGTGGAATTACTTACCTGAGGACACTGTGAGTGTCGTGTCAGTGTCAAAAGTTCTCAAAGCAGGCAGTTACAGATCTGTCTCCAAACTCCTCACCACTGTGAGCTCTTCACTGAGCTCTGCATTCCAGCCCCGAGTGAGTCAGTGGAAGTCCACTGGCGAATTGGACATTTCACAGTAAATTTGGGCCAGCGTGCTGCCCAATCTAGGAATAAGTTATCACCTGCTGAGTAGTGTCCTGCTGGTGTGTGGGGATCATGGAATAATGGTGCTGTGCAGAGTCAGCCCAGTGGTTCCTGGGAAACCTTCCTGAGCAGATACAAGCCGAGCATTTGGCTTGAAAGCCTGGCTGGAGAGCGAGTGCACTCAAGGGATTATTGCAGCTGAAAATTCTGACAGTGAACCCAAACCTTTAAATTCCTTTGTCCGCCCCCACCTTAATTTTAAATGAAGCTTTAGAAGTAACAAAATGGCACTTACTTGGTACAACTGTGAGAGTCGTCCCTGGTCCAAATATAAGCTTATCCATTCTCACACTGCTAACGTTTATTCCAATATCTCATTCTTTCTTCATGGTGCTCAAAAGTGTTGTAAAAGAGGAGATGAAAAGCCAGATATTAGTCCTAATTATCCATGGGTGCAAGTCCATGAGGGGCTCCAGAGGTACATTTACTTTGAGAACTGGAAAGGGAAAAATTATTAATTGAATAGTTCAGTGATTTCAAATAGCTTGATTGAGTACAGAAGTTCCAAGTTCTCCCTTTCTTCTATCGTTTACTACCCCCATGAGCTCTTTTATCTTTCCAGGATAAAAGGGAATATAGAAAGAAGGTTCTATTTCTGTCACTAATCATTACAGTCATCCATCTCTTTTCTTTCCCAAAATATCTCACCTTTTTTCCTTCTTTGGGTTTTTGTGCAGGTCCCTATGCTGTTTATATCATTGTGGTGCTCCAGTCCAAAACACAGTGATCTATTTCATAGCAAAAACTGTGTCAGTTCCACTACACAGAATTTTGGACTATACAGGCAGTCACATGACTTCTTCAGTGGTTTAAGACCCAATGTACCACATGAAGAAACACCATATGGCTTTCAAGGAAGGATCTAAAATAATATCCAAAATGTTGAGTTGTAAATGAGAACTTGGGGATGACATGACACCTCGGAAAAGTCTGATGGAGTTAAGCTGGATAGGAAGCAGGAAAATAATCAGTACTTTCCATGTTACTTCAAAGCATTTCTTACAATGCAGTCTGTTACCCCTTCTTCTCTTCCTTGTGGGCACTAGTGATAGTGTGATGGGAGTCTTGGGACGTAGCAGGCTGGCTCTGTGAGTGTTGGGAGTAATGGATTAAAAGCGGAGGACTCGGGAGGATCGTAAATTGCTCAGGTGGCCTTGCAGCTGGGAATTACCCTTGACAGCCTAGGGTGAACTGCTTCCAGGGATCCTCTAGTATGGACCCAGTTCAGATGCTGGTGTCTTTTTGTGCGACTCTCTGGCTGTATTCTGGGATTCCCCCAGGTTAGCAAGGTCATGGAAATATATGTACTTTGTGAGTTTGTGGCTGCTGCAGCTGCTGTCTGTTCTGCCTCACACAAGGGGTGGTGGTTGTCTTAGTCTGGAAGACAGATATCTGCCAAGGAATGCAGGAACCTCTCTTGGAAAGGAGAATATGAGCTTTGTCCCTCTGAATTATTATAATTTTGAAATTACAGGGCTTTCAGGCAAAGATATGGGAAAAGGAAGAACAGTTCTTTACTAGTATATATATGTATAAAAAGACAAACAACACCGGCAGCAGCAGCGAACAGAAGCCGACACCCAGCGCAGCCTCTCGCGGCCGCAGGCGCTTTCCCCTCGGTGCAGTTCCGCTCACGGCCGCCAGGGGCGCTGGTGGCTCCCGGCCGGGCAGGGCGGCTGCGGGGATTCCCCGCGCCTGCAGGGGGCGCTGTGGCGCGGCTCGGCCTCATCTCCCTCACGCGGCAATGGCGGCTCCGGGATGGGCAGCGGGGAGGCGGCTCGGCCGTCCCTTTCAGGTGGGCAGTGGCGGCTCCACCGGCAGGAGACAGAGAGACAGAGGGGCTTTTTTCACAAGCCCACAGGGCAGCCGATCCCGGTGCCCCTCCAGATAGCGAAATGGGCTGTAGCAGGAGCCTCAGAGCAGTGGCTGGAAGAGCAGAAGCGAGCACACCCAAGGTGGTAAACAAAGTGTAGCAGAAACTCCAAAGCCGTGGCAGGAGCCATGAGGGTCTGGGCGGACACAGGGTGTCGAGTTAAAGTGTGGCAAAAATGCGTGAAGCAGTGGCAGAAAACAGTGGGGCTGGGTGGGGGATTGATCCTTTGGACAGGTCACCGGCAATGGCTGGTCCTGGGGTCAGGCTGACACGCAGAGGGAGCAGCCTGGTGTGCTCCTGGCTCCCAGCTCCTGACACAGCACGCACCAGCTCTGGGCTCCCAAGCGACAGAGGAGCAGAGAAGCATGCCAGCAAGCCCTAGTCACAGTGCCAAAGGGAAAGAAAAGAAGAAAACAGGTAAAAACCACAGGGCAACAGTATCTCCAGTCGGACGCCCGTGATGCGTGAGTCCTGAGTTGAGCACTGTGGGGAAAAGGAGACCCCTGGACTACGAACCAATATGATTACGCAGGAATCCGTTTATTGTTTACATTTCTCCATTCTTATACATTTCTCTAAGTGTCATTCACACGATCACACATGACCCGATTGGACTATTCACATTGTCCACACACCCTGCATGTAGCCTCAGGAAACGTGATTGGTTCTAGTCCAGGTTGGTACAGTCCTTCTTTCTCTGCTTTCTTGCTGCTTTGTTGTTCTTTTCTTCCAACGTCCGCTTTCTTAATTTAGCAGTTCTTGCATTCCCCAGGCTCTGATAAGGATGGTTACAGAACTCAGCTGGGGCACAGCTAACAGTTTTCCCATGCTTAGCAACATTTCCCCCCTTTCTTCTTATTTGCACCAGCTAAGTTCCCTTTACTATGTTTTCCATTAACCGGATCGTTGATGTCTTTATACATAGAATAACACTCAATGCATATGTGGAATAACACGAATAACACAGTAATGGCTAACAGTAATTGCAATATCCCTTTCACCATTCTTACACCTGGGCCCATGTGCAAGTAGTAGTTTCATTGTGCCACATATCCAATATTTTATCCTAGTTTATCATGTATACCTAATATCCTAACTTACTAAGCATATCTTATCTAATCTCTTATCTTACCTAGTACATCTGATATCTTATCCAGTATATATCTTACATTTTATCTAATATTTTATCTTATATCTTATCCAGTACATCTTATATCGTATCTAATATCTTATCTCTTATCTTATCCAGTACATCTTATATTTTATCCAATATCTTATTTTATCTTATACATTTGATACCTCATCTAATATCTTATCTTATTTTATCCAGTACATATAAACAATAGCAATATCAAAAAAAACAAAAAGGAAAAAACACAATATCTATTCTTCAGTAGTAT
The DNA here is from genome assembly GCA_026261815.1 of Monarcha castaneiventris obscurior. Taxonomy (NCBI): domain Eukaryota; kingdom Metazoa; phylum Chordata; class Aves; order Passeriformes; family Monarchidae; genus Monarcha; species Monarcha castaneiventris. The sequence goes on along the minus strand of JAMPIT010000438.1, from coordinate 57,636 downwards.
CATAGATTGAAGTATCCTTTTCAAGCAAGAGACAAATCTACTTTGCTGGTATCCTTCGCGGTCTTTTATCTGTAATGACACAAGCATAACTCTTTTTCCCCATTAGCAACTCTACAGGTCCCTCCTATGACCCTGACACAGGATTCTTAAAACGAATTTTTGGTCGGTGCTGTGACAATTCAGAGTCTTACCGCAAGCCTGAGTAATGGGTTAATGCTGGTGGATTTCTGCAAGCACCTGTTAATCGTAGATGATTCATAACCTAAACTGCTTTCAGTACTCTGTCCTGCAGGCTCAGCCCATTTCCCCCCTTTTTTTTTTTTTTTTTTTTGTTGGTGGTGTTTTTTGTTTGTTTGTTTGTCAAGCAGTCCTTTTAATACCTGATGTGTCCTTTCAATTATGGCCTGTCCGGTGGAATTACCTGGAATGCCCGTGCTATGCCTCACTCCCCAAAGAGCCAGAAACTCTTGGGTTTGCTGGGCTGTATAACCTGACCCATTATCTGTTTTTATCTCCTGAGGCAAGCCCATTATGGCAAAGCAGCCTCGCCAATGTGGAATAACAAAACAAGACCCTTCGCTTGTCATAGGAGTGGCCCAAACCATGGCCAAAAAGGTGTCTATGGTCACATGAAGGCGTTTGAAGTGACCAAAAGGGCATAAATAGTCACATCAATCTGCTATAATTACAGAGGTCCTAGGCCACGAGGATTGACCCCGGGACTCAACCTGCTAACTGTACCCTGACATTGTGGGCAAGTTGAAACAATTCTCTGTGCATTTTGCAATGATATCCCAAATTGCTTGTGCAGAACTTTTGTGCTTTGATGAAAAAACTCGTGAGCCCTTCTGGCTTGACTGAACTTATCAATATTGGGGGAAGCAGAGGCCCACAGTGGTGCTACTAACTGGTCAGTCCTCTCATTCCCCAGGGCTATACGTTCCATTAATCTCAAATGACTCCTTCAGCAATGACCGTTCTATGCGCTCAACAACACCTACTACATAAAGAGAATCGGAAACCATGTTAACAGGGTCATCTGGCCATTTCTCAAATACCCAGATTACTGCACATAACTCAAGGACCTGCAAAGAGTCTCTTGGTCCCTCAAGGATTTCACTGAGCCATTTGCCTTTATCTTGCAAAGTTAGTCTTGCTGTAGAAGTCTTTTGACTGGCATCAGTGAAAACCTGAGGCCTTTTACAGGCTGTTTTGAGCTGTTTTTTTAAGGTAACTCTTCGACCTGTTGATATAAAGAAAAGAATTGATGAAGAGGAAAATGAATACTAATGAGACCTGGAAAATTCAACAATGCCCATTGTAAGATGTCTGAGTTCTGCAATGACTATTGCAAATAATCTTTAGTTAATGGGAGAAGAATATTTTGGGGTTCCATCCAGTGTTCACTTTTGTGCCTTGACTACAATTTTTGCTATAGCTTTCATTCATGCAGTTGCAGATTTTCTCAAGCTGAATGGCGAAAATACCCACTCTAAGATCTTTAGTGGCTGCTTAGCTTAGCCATCCCACGTCATTAGTATAGCCATCACATGTTTTTCTTTAGCCAACACAGCCACAAAAAATGGCAAAGTAGGAGACCAATGATCTACAAAGGAATTACCCAATTTTGTAGCAATTTGAGTAAGGGCCTTCTGTTGTTTTTCAGATAGCTTGTACAGCAAATTTGGCCTGATTTTCCCTTTTAACAATGGCATTAGGGACTCAAGATCTTCATTAGTTATGCTACAGGTACCACGAATACACTCTATGTCCCCAATTAATTCTTGAGCATCTGTCAAAGTCAGAATTTCTGTGCAAATTGTTGGTTTCTGAGACCGAATTTGGGCTTCGGTGATAAGCATCCCCAGATATTTCCATGGGGCCTGCTGTCAGACTTTTCAAGGAGCAATTTGAAGGCCTGCCTCTTGCATTTACTGCTGTAAGGCAGGTAGCAGGTTTGCAACATCTGTATGTTCCCCTGCTTTCAGAATATCATCCATGTAATGATAGATAAGACACTCTGGGTACCTTCTTTTTTTTTGTTTGTTTGTTTTTTCCAATTGTTTGTTTGTTTTTTCCAACGGAGCTAGCACCCAAGCAACACACAGCTGGCACATCACAGGAGAATTTCGCATCCCTTGTGGCAACACAACCCATTGATGCCTCTTTGCTGGCTCTGCCTGGTTTTCTCAGAGGCAAACTGATGTTTATCCAGACAAACAGGTAACCACTTTAGACTTGCTGGCAATAAAACACTTGTGTACCTTCTCTTCTAGGTTAGGAAATTAGCTAGGTGTTGCTATTACACACTCAATTATGGATTTTTACATAAAACCTTTTGGAAATTGGTTCCACACACACAAATCTTCAGACTGGCATCATTCTGCCAGGGATCAAATTGATGCTCTACTTGCAAAAACTTTTAGTGTAAATATTACACTATCCAAATGCTCTTGGGGAGCCATTCCTCATTTCTGTTCTGTGATAAGCTGTGCAGCTGTCACTGTGAACATAAAGGCAACATAATAGTAAGCGAACACATGCTATACAACAGTAAAGTCACACCAAGCAAGAACAAACAGGATAATACATACAATCCACAACACATGATAAAAGGACAGTAACTTAGAACAACTCACTTTCAATTGCCCAAACACTGAACTATCACCCAGAGTCTGCCATAGCTGGTGACTCCACCTCACGAGGACCTGGAAAAACCTTCCTGGGCAAGGCTTCCAAATGTACCTTGAAAAGGGGGGTCCAGCTCCTATACATCCAAATTAGCAAGTCAAGGTGACTCAACTACAGTTTCAGTGCAGAAACACCCGGGTCTGTTGGCATGTTGCCCAACCAGGTACGGCCAGGGCTTGGCCAGAGCCAAGGCCTTAGCTGGAAGGGTTCCCTAACATATCTTACAAACAAGCCTTTATTAATAACAGCTGTGAGAGTTTCCTAAAAGGATCCATGTCTTGCAAATAGCTACACAACAGTATGTAAAAGTCTATAAAGCAGCTGGCTTTGTCCTTTATCTTTAACAAAGTTATCAGTGGTACCACGAAAAAACTGCAAACAACCAAAGAAATGCATATGCATAACATAGAATAGTATCTTCTGGATGATGCCCTTCATGACATGCCTGTGAATTCACAATATGACACTAAGAACATATTCAGAATCATTAATACAACAGAGACAACTGACTTAGGAAATCAAGGTTACATTTTCTTGCACACTTATGTGTATATGACAGTCAAGCAAGGCAAAAGCAAGAAAGAAAGTACTAAACACCTTACAATCAATCATATGCACAGTCTGGAATTGTTACTCGTCTTTCTCTGCTACCTATGAAAGATAAAACAGCAAAGATTGTCATGAATAACCATCACAATTGACCAATGCAGAACACTTATACCCATGGAATTTTCAATTAATTTGAGGTTCTAAAAAGCCACATTTCATATACCTTTACAACTTATTATCTTATATTTTTGAACAGTTACTTGCCAATTCATCATAATTATTTCGATTGGTTCAATCTTATCCTTATAATAAAAGAACTGTATCTTTCAATCTGAAGTTAACATCACTGAAACTGAATAAGAATTAATTTGAACATAACAGGAATTAAATGAACATAGCTTAAACCTAACATAAGTTAAATACAACAAGACTGAAATCAGAGTTGAGTGTTCCCTTTTTAGCTGATCCTCAAAATTGGTCTGCTTCAATTATTTTCTCTCAAGAGCTGCTGTAGATCTGCAGGATCTGCAGGATAGTTGATGCACATTCCACGTTGTATTTTCTGTGGCTTGGTGTTGCTGCATCTCCTTGTTCTCTGTAGCTGTTATTGTGTGTATCTGAGGGTGCAATAACAGAAGCGGCCACAGGTGGCGCTGCAGCCGGAGGAGAAGTCACTTGTTGGTCACAAGAGGGCGGAGGCGGAAGTACATAACATTGTTTACTATGGTAACCAGGGCGCTGCCATTTTGTTGTACGGAATAGTCCGTAACTCTGCAACTGTATTTCAAACTTTCTGAGCGAAGCTCTTAAGGCTGGATTCTGCAGCATTCTGCTCAAAAGCGGGCAACTCAGGGGGACCGTACACTGCAGATATGGGTTTTTGTTTAAAGCTGCTTTTGTTGCTCTGTATGCTCAAGCCCCGAACAGTTCGCTCTGCGGACCGCGAAAACTGTCCGAGACGAGCCCGCACCCTCCCCTTGCAAGCCCCATGCTTCTCCCTTGCTGTTTCTGCTGTGCTGCCAATTATAATTAATGTTCTGGGCAGCCTGAGATTTGTTACAGTTCGAATTTCGGCTCTCGGCCGGGCGGGGAGGCGGGCTCCCCCCTCCTCCTTTGCTCTGTCTTTTGCAGCCTTTTTTGCTTCGGGGAGACGCGCTCTGCGATCCCCGATGCTGCTCACAGTCTGGCTGTTTAGTACTTTAGTACACAGATTCGGTATTTGATTTAGTATTAAGTTGTATTTTCTTCAAAGCGCCTCCGCCTGTGCATACCTATCATTTGCATTTGAATTCCTCCTCCGATAAGCCGCGGTGGATCGGGCTGTGAGGGGGGTAGCGGTGGAACACACTCGCCTCCCTCCTCGCTGCTGTTAACCCTTCAGGGAACACCCCGGGACACTTCGCAGGTAGCGTTAGAGGCTGTGAAATGGGGCTCTCTGGCACGGTGTGAGGTGCCTCTCCCCCTGGCTCTGGGTCCACGGAGGGTAAGGACGATATTACGGGGTTCACCTCCCCAAAGAATTCCCGTGCGTACGCCAGAAAGGCAGCTTGGCTCTGGACACGCTGCCGCTTCTGCCCAACTGTTTTTTCCGCCTCCGTTTGCCTTATGCTGTTCTTATCACCTCCCAAAGCATAACTGAGCCTCTTAGTTTCTTTTCCTGCAGCACTTACAGTGTCCCAGAGAGCGATTACCAGCCTTTCCCACTCCAGAATGAATACTTTCGTGGGTGGCAAAAATCCTCTCTCTCGACCCCAGCTCAGCAGTCTTTACAAGACCTCCCGGGTCATACTTTAATATCTCTCACGAAGAGAATATGCTGAAGGACACCGAAGGCGGCCTGTTCTTCTTTAGACAGCCCCTTCCCCATCCTCCAGCCCCTGGCCTCACCTCTCGGGTGTTACCGCTGCAGCGAATTCTTTTCCGGAGTTCTTCTCCCAGGGACATTCTTCGGCCCCCAAACTCCGAGCGGGTCGTCTCTGACCCCCCTCGCCGTGGACCAGCCGCGGCGAGATCCAGCCAGGGCCTCCCCACCTTTTCATCCTCAGACCCCCTTCATTATCTAAAGGGATTCGGTCTGTTTCATAAACGGACGTTTATCACGTCGTCGGTCACCAATATGCAGGGAAAAGGAGACCCCTGGACTACGAATCAATATGATTACGCAAGAATCCGTTTATTGTTTACAGTTCTCCATTCTTATACATTTCTCTAAGTGTCATTCACACGATCACACATGACCCGATTGGACTCTTCACATTGTCCACACACCCTGCATGTGGCTCTCAGGAAACGTGATTGGTTCTAGTCCAGGTTGGTACAGTCCTTCTTTCTCTGCTTTCTTGCTGCTTTGTTGTTCTTTTCTTCCAACGTCCACTTTCTTAATTTAGCAGTTCTTGCATTCCTCAGGCTCTGATAAGGAACTTAGCTGGGGCAGAACTTAGCTGGGTTACAGAACTTAGCTGGGGCACAGCGGACAGTTTTCCCATGCCTAGCAACAGTCAGCTCTTTTGTTTTCTCTTAAGCACCCAGTAGTTTTTCCCCTGGTAACTAGTATGGGGAAAATTCTTTAAGAGAAAAACAGGCTAACTCCTAAACCCCAACAACTGCCAATCAAATCAGAGTAGGATAATGAGAAAAAAAAGACGCATCTAACAACATCTCGTGTACCCAATGATTGCACAGGGATGTAGAATGGAACAGTCAGTTCATAACACATTTTGTCTGCCACTTCTTCCTTCTTATGCCCTTCCCCTGCCAGAGTGTAAAGTCCAACCCACAGGAAACATTTCTCCAGGAATATTTCACCTTTGGTTCTTCACATTGCCTGCAGTTCTTCACAAACTCCTCCAGTGTGGGTCTATAGTTCACAGTGCAGTCCTTCAGGAACAGACTTCTTCAGTGTGGGTCCCTGCAGGTTCTCCCAGAAAACCTGCTATCACATGGGCTACTTATTCCATGGGACCGCAGCTCCTGTCAGGAGCCTGCTCCCACATGAGCTCTGCGTGGAGTCACAGACCTCTTCAGGACATATCCAGCTGCTTCTGTGTGGGGAGGTCAATCGGCTGCAGGACCAATATCTGCTCCTCCATCAGCTGACATCACCAAGGGCTTCACCGTGCCCAGCAGGGGAATCTCTGCTCTGGCCCCTAGAGCACCTCCCAGCCCTCCTTCCTCAGGGACACTCAGCACAGCTTTGGGAAGTGGGAGTCGAGCTTAGCCACATTTACAGCCTCCTACAGTGAGACACAGGGTCTTGCTGGCTGAGGGGAGTGGGGATGTTGTGCATTCTTCATTCACTTGTGCTCTCAGCACTGACTCCCCTGGCAACCTTCTGGACAAAGTCTTTTATTAGGGACTAGAGAAGGCCTCAGTGACATGGATTGTGCAAGGGTCCATGTTCCTCGTTCCAGCCTCTCCCCCTGGACTGTGGGAAACAGAATTCCCAAAGGCTGATCTGGCTGCTGAAGCCTGAGGTGAAGAAATCATTGAGAACCTCAGCCCTTTCCCATCTCCTGTGTCACCTGGTCCCCATCCCATTCAGCAGTGGGCCCAAGTTTTCCCCAGCTTCGTTTGTCCATGCAGCCTCCTGGCATGTTGACCTGACTCCTTGCTCACTGGGGAGGAATCCTCTTCAGCTCAGCACTGCTGACACTGTGGACTACTGCGTCCCCCACTGGGCTCCCCAGCCTGGGAAGGACATGGACAGAGGGGAACAAATGCAATGAAGGGCTATGGACACAAGGAATGGAGCAACTGACAGAAAACTGGGTTCATTTAGTAAAGACAAGGAACTGCTGGTGGGGAAATTTGCCACAGGAACCCATTGCAGTCCTCCAGCACTGGCCTTTGGTTTCTGTAAGGGAAAAAGGGAGAGCTTCTACTCATCATTTCCCAGTTGAAGTTCCTCCCACCCACTCTGCCCAGGATTGCAGTATACAGCAACAAGCCATGGCCAGCAGTAGACTTGTCAAGCTCCAGGAAGCAGCCAATAGAACAGTCAAATGAGAATGCTTGTTCTTCCCCATCTTTCCAAGGCCATGTGTTCAGCTAAATTATAAAAATTATTTTCTCTTAGTAATTCTGCTCTGAGCATCCTCCTGTGGCAAGGAACTGACAGACATTGCAAAGGATGTTTTCTCCTCTGCCTGGGGCAAATATCTCCTGCAGGGATGGGAATGCGCCTGTGAATGTCTCTTTCACAGGATCAGATAAAGACTGAAATTGAAAAATGTTTCTTTGAAGCAAAAAGGGATTAAAAAAAGATGGGGAAAAAACTTCGTAATACAGTCTGGAGTGATGGGATGATGGGTAACAGTTTTACACAAAAAGAGGACAGATTCAGACAAGATACTAGGAAGATTTTTTTTTTTTTAAATTACAGTGATGAAATAGATTGCCCCAAGAAATTGTATCTGCTCCAAAGCTGAAAACATTTAAGATCAGATTCAGTGTGGCTTGAGCAACTAATTGTCTTGGTTTGAAATACAGGGGTCTGCCAAGGAAGCCAGAAACCTCACTGGGAATGGAAAATATTACCCCCTTCCCTCCAAATTATTATAACTTTGAAATTATAGGACTTCGAGGCAAAGATATGAGAAAAGGAATAACAGTTCTTTACTAGAATATATGTATATATATACAGACACACACACACACACAGACACATATATATATAACAAGTCAAACCAACAACAACACCGGCAGCAGCAGCGAACAGAAGCCGACACCCAGCGCAGCCTCTCGCGGCCGCAGGCGCTTTCCCCTCGGTGCAGTTCCGCTCACGGCCGCCAGGGGCGCTGGTGGCTCCCGGCCGGGCAGGGCGGCTGCGGGGATTCCCCGCGCCTGCAGGGGGCGCTGTGGCGCCAGCTCGGCCTCATCTCCCTCACGCGGCAATGGCGGCTCCGCCATGGGCAGCGGGGAGGTGGCTCAGCCATCCCTTTCAGGTGGGCAGTGGCAGTTCTGCCGGCAGGAGACAGAGAGACAGAGGGGCTTTCTTCACAAACCCACAGGAGGAGCTGGTCCCGGTGCCCCTCCACATAGCGAAACGAGCTGTAGCAGGAGCCTCAGAGCAGTGGCTGGAACAGCAGAGGCGAGCACATCTCGGGTGGCAGACAGTACCAAAAACTCCAGTGCCACGCCAGGAGCAGCAGATCAGGCAGACATGGGGTATCAGGTTAAAGTGTAGCATGAATCCCTGAAGCAGTGGCAGAAAACAGCAGGGCTGGGCAGTGGCAGCCGGGCTCCCACAAACAGCCGGGAGATGCTCTCTCCAGAGGGGGTAGGGGGTCTGGGTCCTGGGTTTCCCCTGAGGTACCTGAACGGACGGTGAGCATCCCTCTGAGTGAGATTGGTTGTAGAAAAGGTACCAGTTCAACGACCACTCTTACAAGCAAAAGCTCAGGCTCTGGAGGAGGAGCAGTGGAGGACAGAACTCTTCAGTGGCCGTGAAGTGTCCCGGCAGCAGCAGCCCAGCACCAAGACCATGACCGTCTCTCCTCCAATGCCCAGAGCAAGTGCCAGCGAGGAGCTGAGCCCTGCCCCTGACTGCACCCAGTGCCAGAATCTCGCACTATCTGCACTTGCCAAGAGAAAGCCCCGCAGCTAAGAGGGTAGCCAACTGCACCCTTCCCCCTCCCCTTCCCAGCCACATCTTTTGTCTCATTAAGTATTGTTGTTATCATCTCTTAGGCAACAAAAGGGAGAAAAATTCCCTGAGAGAAAGAAAAAAAGAAGGAAAATTCCTAATCTCCAATGCCCATTAAAGTTGAAAACGTCCCTGATCATTGCAGAAGGGTTGCACTAAGTGACCATTCAATTCCACTTATACAACTCAAACTATTCTTCAATTCCAAACCTCTCTGTATTTCTATACATTGATGAGTCAGTTTTCTCCTTGGCCCATATCAGCTGCAAAGGTGTGATTGTGCCTGATAATCTTTCATGGAATCACAGAATGGGTGAATTTTGAGGATGCGTCACTTTCACAAAGTGGGCGTCAAAGAAAGACGAGGATGGACTTCTTAACACAGCCTGTAGCAATGGGGCAAAGGGTAACAGTTTGACACAAAAATAAAATAGATGCTAAAAAGAAATACTGATGAAATTGTTTATAACGAGGTGTTTACAGCTTTTTTTGTTTGTCATGCTGTTGGAAAATATAACAAGTTTAAATTTTTTTATTTTATAACTTTAGTCAGGTTTGTTCGCCTTTGCCCCAGGGGAAGGGAAAAGAAGTTTCTTTTCAGGGCATTGTTCCACCAGGTCAAGCCTGATGACTTAACATCTCAACAGACTGGGAGTAGCACAGAAGATACACAAAAGGTAACGACCATCAACGACCATTAACGAGTATCAACTCCAAACATCACCCCTGGCATGGTCAGAGACACCTGGCCTGGGAAAGGGAAGATAAGAATGAGGACCTAATTAGCATCAGAGATGAAGAAATTCATATCCAATAGGAAACCAAATACTAACAACTGTGTAACTTGGGACCAATGAACATTGAACCAATGAATTTCTATGGGTTTTGATTGTATAAGTATCTTAAAAATCTACTAAAATTCATGCATCATGGAATGATTCTCTTTGCACACCTGGGCTATGTATGGATTAAATTATTTCTGTTGCACATCCTGGCCAGAAGAACATTCTGGCCAGAATAAAGTAATGCCTTCATTCTCTAACACTAAAAATGCAGTTGGAGGGTTTTTGTTTTTCCCGTAGTTTCAGTGACAATGCCAAGGGTTGAACAGACTGGGAGCATCACATCAGCACATTCCACAGCTTTCCTGAAGGACTCCAGCAACAAGGGGGAGGAAACAATTTGACACACTCAGGGGAACAGCAGATGAACATGCCTGGGGTACCAATGGGAAACAGCAGCACTGCTGTAAAACCAGTGGTTAAAAATGAGAAACACACCTCTGGCCATGGGAACAACAACAGTGCAAATGGGATGAAATCATGCAATTTGCTTTTTGTGTCTTAGAACTGCATCTGAGAATTACGAAAATGCTCCATAATTCCAGGCTACCATTATTCAAAATGACTGAGGTAAGATAACAATCAAATTAGAAGCCAACTTCATTCAACTATAACAGAGGCAACAAAGTCAATTAAAACACCATCAGCTGAACCAAAATAACTTCTGAACAGTTATTAAACATGGACTGACTTTTCCCTTGGCATGCAAAGGATGTCTCTCTTTGAGGAGAGAAATGCTTGAAGGTCTAGAAAGACTTAGGAAATACAGAATGAAAATAACTTGAACATTAATAAGCCTGAGAGATACTCCCCAGAAAACCTTTAAAATATTTCACTCTAACTCTCTTATTGTTTGTTAAAAGACAAACCAGTAATCAGATCCTTTCTGTGAGACACTTCCAACAGCAATATTCCTTTCCAAAGGGTTGGGGCAATATTTTAATGAGATTAATTCTAACTACACTACCTGCCAAAAGAAGCAAGGATGATAATGTTATTTTTAGTGTAGAGAACCCTCTGGAACAGCGTTAGATATTCAGAAGTAGAGCAGTGTAGAGGGACAGGAAAACAAAAGGCAGCTCTTCAAAGACATGAAAGAGGAGACATCACCTGGCACTGAAAAAAACCCAAATGTTTTTGTAGAACCGTCTAGCACAGTGTGAAGTACGTTCCACAGCGATTGAAAACAGCTGAACCTTCACACACAAACTGTCTCCCTCCCTTCTCTTGAAGGGGGAAACATGGTGCCCTACCTTGTCTATTTCTCCTCAGACAACTGAGTGCACATACACAAATTTGATTCCCAGAATTACTCAAACAGCAGAAAAACCTATTTTTCCGAGACCAGTTTCTTCAACATTCGACCTCAGATCTTGGCTCTTGCAAACAGGTCATTTCAGATGGTTGATCAGCAGCTCCAGTTGAACAAGTGGGCAGGAACCTTCTGTATTTGTATTCAGATGTTTCCATTTTAGCTCAGCATTATGTTCTTCTCTTTGTCTCAGAGTACAGAGGAGGCTTTTGGTAAGAACAAAGCTCCTTTGAACTTCAGATCCAGCAATGGCCAGAAGCAGATGCAGATGAAGAACAAGAGCTGGAGACCAGAAATGGCACTTCCCACAAGGAATCTCTCAGCTATAGACACAAGAAAAGGGACTGATTAACGTGTGCTTGCTTTGTATTTACCAGTTCTGAGTTTATTCAGGAGCCCTTTGTTCATCCTTTTGGCCTTCTGGCACAATGCTTGACTTCCTGCTTTTCAAGAGGAACCATTCAAGAGGTTCAAGGAGTTAATCTCTGAAAATGAGCAGCTCTCCTCGACCCCTTCCTGTGTCCAGGACCATAACCCATGGGATTCCTCTCAGAAGATCCCAGAAGAGCCCAGATTCTGCTCTCCTGAAGCCCAGGGCTCCAGTCCTGTGTTTTGCATTGCTCTCTTCTCCCTGGATCCTGAGCTCAAAGGGCGCATGGTCACTGCAGCCAAGGCTGCCCTGAGCACCTCCCATCCACCACCAATTCTTCCTCACTGGCCAGCAGAGGTCCAGCTCAGCAGCCACCTGTGTCAGCAAGTTTGCATCAGTACACTCCAGAAAACTCCTTGATTGTGTGTGCTGAGCTGTGCTGTCCTGCCAACAGACACTTGACACACTTCAAGCGCCCCATGAGGACCGGAATGTCCCGTTTGTCCCAAGAAGGCCATGTCTATTTCTTCCCCATCTGGTGATGTGTAGTAGCCACCCACCAGTGTCCTCCTGCTGATGTGGCCTCTAATCCTGACCCATCTGCTGCCAGCTGGCTCTTCACACATCCCAAAGCACAAATTCCAGCTGTTCTCTCAGAGAAAGGGCAATGCCCACTCCTTGCCTTCCCAGCCTGTCTTTCCTGAAGGCTAGCTTCAGTCACTACAATACTCCTGGAGGCTCTCCCACCACATCTCCATGATCCCACAGCTCTGTATCCAGCCCACAGAGTTAGAACTCAAAGGCTGAGAGAGCTGGGGGTGTTCAGCCTGGAGAGGAGAAGGCTCCAGTGAGACCTTAGGGCCCCTTCCAGCACCTGAGGGGCCCTAAGAGAGCTGGAGAGGGACTGTGGCAAAGGACCCTGATAGGAGTGATAGGATCTGGCAGAATGGCTTCCCACTGCCAGCGGGCAGGGTTAGATGGGATATTGAGAAGGAATTCTTGGCTGTGAGGCTGGTGATGCCCTGGCACAGGTTGCCCAGCGCATCCCCATTCCCTGGGAGTGTCCAAGGCCAAGCTGGACTGTCCTTGGAGCAACCTGAGATAGTGCAAGGTGTCTCTGCCCATGCCAGAGGGATTGGAAGTAGATGATCTTTACATCTTTATGGGCCCTTCCAACCCGATCCAACCCAACCCAACCCAGGATCGTCTCTTGGAGAGGAGCCCAGGCCATGTCCCCTGACCTGCACTGCACCACGTGTTTTCTTTCCTGGCTCACGTGAGCTGTCCCACCACTTCTCTCTGCTGTCCATGAGGCCATAGCCCTGCACCTACTGCTGGAGCTCTAAAGTCTCGTGTTTGCTCCCCATACTCTCTGTGTTTCTGCACAGGTGCTGTAAAGAGACACCCAGCCATGGTGATTTCCCAGAAGGTGAGACTGTTTTCATTTCCCCCATAGATATTCCTGGTGTAAGTGCACATTCTCAAAGTGCACCCCTTTCAGCCCTTTGGTTTTTCCATTATTATGAAGCCTGTCCTGTTCATACCATTCCTCACATGTTTTGTACCAACATTTCCTGATGGCCACTGACTCAATGAGCCCTTCCCTTGTTACAAAAGGCAGGGCTGACCTCTTGAAGCTGCAGTCTCAGAAGCTGAGTCTGTCTCTGGCCATCAAGGGTTTATGATATAGGAGTTGAATATCATGAAGGGTTTGGTCAATGTGCAGCACCTCCTTTACTCTTTGATCCTCACTCCCAAGGGTACAGCACCTCTACATAACAAAGAACAATCATTTTGCCTACTTTCTCCTCTTCAAAAAAACAGCATAGAGACTTTCTAAGGTACTGAATGACCCCCAGACGCCAATTCTAAGAGCCCGGAGGGCACATTCCTCCTGCTTCTGGGCACTGAAACAAAGGAGAAAAAGTGGACAGCTTCCAGCAAGGCAGAAGAATTTTCAGAAATGCTTTGAAGTAACATGAAAAGTACTGATTATCTCCTGCTTCCTTACCAGCTTAACTCCATCAGACTTTTCCGAGGTGTCATGTCATCCCCAAGTTCTCATTTACAACTCAACATTTTGGATATTACTTTAGATCCTTCCTTGAAAGCCATATGGTGTTTCTTCATGTGGTACACTGAGTACATTAAACCACTGAAGAAGTCATGTGACTGCCTGTATAGTCCAAAATTCTGTGTAGTGGAACTGACACAGTTTTTACAAGGAAATAGATCACTGTGTACAGGGGCTGGAGTCCCACAATGATATAAACAGCATAGGGACCTGCACAAAAACCCAAAGAAGGAAAAAAGGTGAGATATTTTGGGAAAGAAAGACGGTGGATGACTGCAATGATTAAAGAGACAAATAGAACATTATTTTTCATATTTCTGTTTATGCTGGAAAGATAAAAGTGCTCTGGGGAGTTCTAAAAGATGGAAGAAAGGGGGAATTTGAAAATTCTGTATTCAGTCAAGCTATTTGAAATCATTGAACTATTCAATTAATTTTTTTTTCCTTTCCAGTTCTCAAAGTAAATGTACCTCTGGAGCCCCTCATGGACTTGCACCCATGGATAATTAGGACTAATATCTGGCTTTTCATCTCCTCCTTTACAACACTTTTGAGCACCATGAAGAAAGAATGAGATATTGGAATAAACGTTAGCAGTGTGAGGATGGATAAGCTTATATTTGGACCAGGGACGACTCTCACAGTTGTACCAAGTAAGTGCCATTTTGTTACTTCTAAAGCTTCATTTAAAATTAAGGTGGGGGCGGACAAAGGAATTTAAAGGTTTGGGTTCACTGTCAGAATTTTCAGCTGCAATAATCCCTTGAGTGCACTCGCTCTCCAGCCAGGCTTTCAAGCCAAATGCTCGGCTTGTATCTGCTCAGGAAGGTTTCCCAGGAACCACTGGGCTGACTCTGCACAGCACCATTATTCCATGATCCCCACACACCAGCAGGACACTACTCAGCAGGTGATAACTTATTCCTAGATTGGGCAGCACGCTGGCCCAAATTTACTGTGAAATGTCCAATTCTCCAGTGGACTTCCACTGACTCACTCGGGGCTGGAATGCAGAGCTCAGTGAAGAGCTCACAGTGGTGAGGAGTTTGGAGACAGATCTGTAACTGCCTGGTTTGAGAACTTTTGACACTGACACGACACTCACAGTGTCCCCAGGTAAGTAATTCCACTGCTGTGGTGACAGAGGAGGAAAGAGGTTAAATTGCCTTGGGTTTAAATTCTCACAAGAATTTAAACCTCTTGCCTCATATCCAAGAGCTCCTGGAATGAAAGACAATTGGCTCCCAAGTTGTGTGGGCTCTGAAGAGACCAATGTGGGGAGTAGGGATTATAAGAAGCCTTAGCTATTCCTATCTTTATTTGGAATTCCATGATGTACAAAAAAGGTGGATGTCACCTCAAACAAAGTTGTCATTCTGAAGAAAGAACTCTTTCTTCCATGCTATTCAATGATTTTCTTTTGCTAGCTAAAGACAGGATATTTTCAGAGCTGCACAGAGACTTTGGGATTCTGTTTGACAGTAAAAGATATTGGGCCTTAAGTATCAAAGTTCCTTTCAAGTCTGCTGAAATACTAATTAAGTTGAAGCCAATATTTCAAGATTATGAGCAATCTCTCCCTTTTGGTTTTGAATTCCTTTGGGAGATAGTAACATGCATTTTAAGATGTTTAGACCACTTTAATATCCAAATCTTTTGCAAATTCCCCCAAATCAAAATGACATAAAATAACAACCATTAGTGTCACTGTGGGATACTCCAGTCATATTGTCCTGAGGGCTCAATTAAGGACAGAGAAGGATTTTGCTTGGTTTTGGGTTGGACTATTCTAGATAAAACATTCATTAAGAATGGTAAGCCCCATTTCTTTTTGGAATATGGGGTCCTTCCTGTGACTTTATAAGACTGAAGTGAAGGATAAGTACAACTTTTTCCTCATAAAATGCCAGAACATAAAACACAAATGCATTCCAGAAGGAAGCAGTGGTAGGAATTCATGGCTTCGTTATCTGACATGATATTGTCAGGTAACGTAAACTAGTGGGACTCAGGTGAGGCTTCTGGGGTCAGATAAAGAAATCTGCTCTATGAACTACAATTGCACTGTGTGCATTATTTCTTGCTGAAGATCTTGCCCAGGGAGCTATTGCAGAGAAGCAGCTTGTTTGTATTCTGGCTGTTTGGAAAGCCTGGAGAGGAGACCACATGAAAAGCCTTTCAAGGTCTGCTCAGAGAACACAGAACGCACAGGACTGACAGGCTCTGGCAAGGAAACACCTGGGAAGGAAATGTGTATAGGAAGAAAAGCAAAATGAGCCCTTTTTGATTTACATATTTTAACTGTGTGTTACTGCTGCTCTTGTATTTGGGAAAGGAACTCAACTGACCGTGGAGCCAAGTAGGTATCCTTTATACATTACTATTTTCTGAGTTTTTACTCTTTCATTTTTCACTTTTTTTTTTTTGTTTTAATCCTCTTAAAATTCATGCAGACACTCAATCATATTTTTCAGTAATTAATTAGACTTTCTATGTGTAATCTTTTGCATGCAACTAGGTAATTTATATATAGAAAAATTCTGATCCCACTTCTCAATTTTGCCTAAGAACATGAGCTCCACAAGGGAAGTTTGCTATCATTACGAATTACTTTGGGACATACATCTATCCATTACTCAGGCTTCATAATAAGATTTTCATAGTAATTGTTGGGTTTTAAAGTCATGCTTGGACACTCTAAAGGGAAATACAGTGTCTGTGGAGGTTGGCATATAAGTTCCTAAGACTATTTCTTGTGTCAGAGTTAAAAATACAATGGTGATGGCAGAGAAGGGTAATGTACAAAAGCGTAAAAGAAAATCTCATGCAATATTTCTGGACTAGTTAAATCTTACTAAATTGTTCAGAGTTTGGGTTCAACTGAACTGGTCAAACCAAGTTAATGGATGTTTGATTTCTGTTGGGTGTCTGGTTGCTGTAGGTGTGGACAGGTGTGGAGTTCTGCCTGTCTGATCAGGAGAGCCGACCCAGAAAGTTCTGGCAGAGCACGGTTTGGCTTTCACCTCAGTTCCTCAGAGGTGGCATAGGGCTGATGGGGAAAGGGTGTAAAATCAGAGCCCCTTGATCAATCTTCAGTCAGTACCCTGTGATGAATAAAATGTTAGAGCTGAGGGATCTCTTGACCCACCTGCAAGGCAGACACCATGCAAAATGAAAAGCCTAATGCCCTTCCCTTTACCAAGAGACCCCTGAGAATGCTCCTGTCAAAGTAGACATGTAAATCTTTGTGGATGAGTCCGACAGCCTTTCATAAGCTGAGCCCTTTCTGGCAAGGAAGGATACTGGAGGATTCCTTTCAGTTCCGTGTTTTTACTCTAATTCAAATTACTCATCTGAATTAAGTCCTGATACTGGTTTTTGAGACAACCCTTGATTTTCCATGTATGACCTGACTTAGAGGCAAAGGTAATTTGTTTAAATAAGAAACCATGGTACCACAATGATTTGTTGGCTGCTAAATTCTTTTGACACCAACAGTTTCCTTGTAAGACAGCTGCTGCAAGCTTAAGCAATCTTGTTTCATTACTTGTACATCTTATGGCAAATTCCCAGAGAAGGCTTCTGCTTTACCGTTGAAATTCAGTCCTTTGTGGTTGTCAATCCTTTGTCATCTATTTCCTGGGGAATTCAAGAGTACAATTCTTACCAACTGAAAAAAATACATCTAAAACCTTCAGAGAAACTGACAGGTGAGAGCAGTGATCTAAGATCCAGTGAAAACTTGTCAGCATATTTTAAATTCTTTCAAAGCTCCTCTTTTGGTGTCTCAATATTTGTTGGTATCTTAGTGCTAAAGGAGCACCACTGAAGGTCATGGCACTAACCTAGGGAATGTTGTAACATTTGTCCATAAACATGCAGCCTGGTTGGAATGCCTTGCACTTTGTGCAGTTTCTAGCGGGGAAAACCTCCCCCACAATGGAAAGTTCTTGACCTTGTCAGAAAGCCCTGGAGCAGTGATGTAGTGAGGGGCATCACTGCCCATGGCAGGGCTTGGACTGAGATGATCTTCAGGGACCCTTCCAACCCAAACCATTCTGTGATTCTCTGATTCTGTGGGGAGTGTTGCAATTCACAGGCTTCTGATTGCTTCTCTCCTACTCTCCCATCTTAGAGACAAAACTCCTTCTTGCACCTGAGCTGTTCTTACTGCAGAGCTCCGCCTTGTCCAGTGCTGCAGCAGCAGGACTTCATTTCTGCAAGTAACGTCCCTCACAGGAGGAACTTTGCACAACAGTGAAGCAACAAACTGACTTCTGCTCTCCCTGCAACTCCTGCTGTGCTTAGACCCTTTAGCCACACCAGGAGGAGAATAGGGGAGGGGAGAGACAGTAAAGGAAAACACTGTTACTCCCTCATGTCTCATGGATATGCAAGGAAATCTTAATAGAACTGTTATTTTTTGGAATTAAATTGTGGAGAAAGCAGAATAAGTGGACTCTTGGAGTGGCATTCATAAACGTTCCCTTCTTGATTATAGGTCCCTTATAAAATCAAGAGTTCACTTACAGGCATGAGCTTTGGCAAAAGAAAGCTGAAAACCAGTGGGATTAAATCTCCTATAAAATATGCCCCCATACCCCTTTCTGTTTTCAATTTGGTCATTCAGAAGCAGCAGCAAGAAATAAAGACAGCAAAAAGACAGTAAATGAGAATGCTACAAAGTAGTCACAGCTGGAATATATGTGAATTTTCGATCACTCAGCACTCAGGCAAGCCTGTAGTAAAATCAATCCTGTCCAACCCATGATTCTTTTTCAGATATTCCAAACAGTTCTTTCCCTCAAGTCATTTTGATGAAATCAAAGAAGCTGGAAGAAGGTGGCAGCACTGGGAAAGCAGCTTGTTTGGCAAGGAATTTCCTTACAAAGAACATCAGCTTGGAGATGCCCTCTAAGGAGGTCGTATATGAACAGAGCACGTCCATTTTGACATCAGAAGGGTTGTACAATGCAATTAAAGTGGTCAATGTGACAAAAGACTCAGAGCTGACCTGCACGGCCAAATTCAACAGCAGCACCATAACAACATCACCAGGTACAGTTTGGTGGCACAGCTGTCACTTATTTCTGGAGACAGTGGCCTGGGGGCTTGGTGTTCTCCTGCTTGTCAGCACTGCCTAGGGCAGCCAGCAGAAATGACACAGACATTGGGTACTTCAGCAGGGAGAGAGAGACAAATGATGTTTCAAAGTATCTACAAGAAATTATTTCAACTGTTTAACTACTTGGAGATAACTTTTCTTGGGGAGAACAGAGAAGACACAATCTATTTGTTTAACATGTGAATTTCCTTATGACTAAATATTTTACCCTGTAGCAGCAAAACTCATGCAGCACAAGCTGAAACAGCCTTTCTAAAACCTACAAAAAGTTAAAGGTGGGGTGTTTGGGGATTTTTAATAAATCACTTTTTACATATATTTTTAAATTGGTTTTGTACTCCTGAAGGCCATACAAATAGTAAAACCAAAGCAATGCAGGAATCCTTTTGTTTCCTGAAACTGCATGGAGAAATCGTCTCCTCAAATTAATGTTGGAATTAATGCTGATCTGCCCCACTCTGTACTTTCCCCAAATTCCTATGGGAAATGTCACACAAATGTGTTCTTTTGATTCTGTATAAAATGTGGATGTGGTTTAAAATGCCGTTTCCTTATGTTACAGAAGAGGAGGCTGAAGAAGCGGTAACAGGGGCCAGTAACAGGGTTTGTAACAGCACAGACCCCTCTGCACAAGGTGAGTTACCCAAACAGGTTGTGAAGTTACACTGCTGCTGGGGGGATAAAGGCATGGAAATGTATTTTCTCCAGGGCAGAGGAGTCAGAACACAACATCTTCAGCAGACACAAGCCGCTGTTCCAAGGTTGCTCCTGCACTAACACACAAGCCCCAGGAAGCCAAAAGCAGCAGAGACAGACCCTGGGCTCCCCTGCTGTTGCCACGTTCTCTACCGTCTGTTCCTTTCCTGCTCTTCCTTTCCCTGAAGCTGTGATTTTTTCCACTTTCTGCCAAGATCACAACATCCAAACGTAGCCCATGATCTCTCCCCTCTTTTCTGGTCTCTGAGCAGATCCGGAAGGGGAGAGAGTGAACATGCTGTCCATGGCTGTGTTGGGTTTGAGAGTCCTGCTGGCAAAGAGCATCGCCTTCAATACCCTCATGAGCATCAAGTTGTTTCTTTTCTGAGGTAAGGGAGCACACAGCTGTCAAACAGTGGTTCATAGACCCAGTTTCATTAAATGGAGTTTAAACCCCCCTTTGCTCTTCCAGGCATGGGGAATGAAGGCAAGAGGAACCCACAGAAGAGCAGGAAAGAGCGTGAACCAGCAGCACAAGGGCTTGAACAAGCAGTGGCAGAGCTGCTGACAGTGCCCACCCAGGACAC
The DNA here is from genome assembly GCA_026261815.1 of Monarcha castaneiventris obscurior. Lineage (NCBI taxonomy): Eukaryota > Metazoa > Chordata > Aves > Passeriformes > Monarchidae > Monarcha > Monarcha castaneiventris. The sequence continues at coordinate 37,746 of JAMPIT010000438.1, read as the reverse complement.
AAGGCAGCACCTTCCCCTGAAGACACTGAATACTGCTCACTCCTGCCTGGCCAGATGGTTTACACTGAAGAGCTTAAAGTGCTTTTGCTGTTTCCTCTTCCCTGAGAAGTGAGGAGAGTGGATTGATCCTCATCCTCCTGCTAAGTAGATCCCCCCACTCTTCTGGCATTTGCATACAAGTGTGCAACCTGCTTCGATAGCTCTGAGAACTCCAGTGCTCACCCTAGATATCTGGCCTTTTAAAAGCACCTTTCCCAGGCATGTTGTGTTACTGCCTGTAGACCTGGAGTATTGCTGCTGAGGGAATTCAAGCCCAGCAGTTGCCATTTCCAGCATTGCAATTTAGATAGCTTTAATAACAGTTAAGTATATATTGCAGATTGGAAGAGCTGTGTAGGATCTGAAGTGATTCAATTCAACCAGATCATGTTCATTTCTGTATTAAGCCTGTATTTCTTCTGCCAAATGTATCTCACATGCATTTTAGGTTCCTGTAGTAGTGATAAAAATAAAGTTTTACGAGGCCAAAATGCTGTGGGTTTTCTGTGCTTTTTCTTCCAAATCTGGGATTGAGATTGCTGAAATCCAACTGTCCTAATGCCCACTGGGATTGGAAACGCAGCTTTGATAACACAGACTTGCTGTTGGCTGAATTTGTCTTTCCCAGACTTTGTGCAGGGAAGTGTCTCTCTGGCACATTCAAGAGCTCCAGTGAGGAGAGACCTCGCTGAAGGCCTGAGGGAGGAAAATGCTCATATGAGCAGAGAAGAAACCCTGCAGTTGTTCTGCACTCAGGGATGGGAGGAAGGGGCCACCAGGAAATAATGTTGGGTGGTTTGATGGAGCGATGGTTTCCATGGCAACTTGGTCCTTACCTAATGGAGCCCAGCACACACCTTCCCCAGCTCACCCCCCTCTCACAAGCAACAGGCAGGATGCTGTGGTCACCATTTCTGACTCAGTTACACCAGGCAAGATCAGCCCTCCCCTGCTTTTGACAAAACAAGTTAACCACATCCTGAAGGGGAATTAAGGCTTTTCTCCCCCTGGCTCAGTTCCTGCTGGCTTCAAGAGAGCCTCTGCAGAGGACAGGGCAAAGTGGGCTGCATTAGGCTTGGTCAGGTCAGACCCTCAGGCCTTGCAGACACCCAGAGAAGACCCTCAGCCCTTGCAGAAGCTACGTGAAATCTGCATGGCAAATCCAGATCCAGTAAAATGCTCACTTAGTGCATTCTACCACCATCATTTAAATCAGGGGGAGCCGTTCACCTGTATTTTTATCCTGATTTTCCAATCACTCCCATTACATTTTTATCTTGCACTGCACACCTTTCCCCAGTCTCTCAGGCAGATTTCTATTTTGAGAACACTCCCTTAGACAAAACAGTGGAATCAGATGGACAGGAGGGAAAGGTCCATGAGTAAGTTCTGGTATAATCCCTCAGTCATAAAGTGTTGATCAAGTCTGGGACTAGGACTGGATCCATCCACACCTCCTCTGAGAAGGAGCTGAGAAAGCAGGGGGGTCCTTTCTGCACCTCATGACTCAGTGGGAGGGTTTCCCTATTACAGCTCTATCCCCTTCCTGCCCCCACTCTCAGCATCAATCCTTCTAAATTAATTCCAATTCGATGTTCCTGGCTCTGTTTCACCCATGCAATAAAGCTGCAGAGTTGTTGGAAATGATGCCAAGTTTAAACTTTTTTATATAACTTTAGTCAGGGGTTTTGTGCGCTTTTCCCTGAGGGAAGGGAACTGAAGTTTCTTTTCAGGGGACTGTTTCACCAGGGGAGGCCTGATGCACTTAACATCTCCCACTGGGAGCTGCCAGAGGATGCACAAGGCATAAATGACCATTAAAGAGCATCAACACCAAACATCACCCCTGGCATGCTCAGAGACACCTGATCTGGGAAAAGATCAGTAGGAGAAGAGAAGAGAATGAAGAAAGATAACCTAATTAACATCGAAGGTGAAGGCATCAATAGAAAACCAAATACTGAGAACTGTGTAACTTGGGACCAATGAACATTGAACCAATGAATTTCTCTGGGTTCTGACTGTATAAGTACATGAAAAATGTAGTGAAAACCTTGTGTGATGGAAGGATTTTCTCTGCACACCCGGGCTATGTGGGCATGAAATGATCTCTGTTGCACATCCTGGCCAGAATAAAGTAATGCCTTCATTCTCTAACACTAAAAAATGCAGTTGGAGAGTTCTTGTTTTTCCCACAGTTTTGGTGACAAGACCACCCACAATGTGAACGGCAATAAAACTTCCAAAGTCATTTTAGGAAAATTTTCATTTCCAGCACATCATATTTATTTTTCCTTCCCCTTGCTTGGTCTCACACATAGAGTGTGGTATCCAACATCTGTCCTGCTGAGCAAGTCAAAATGGAGAGAGCTCTCTCCTGTGGCAGAGAACATTAAAAGCATCTTGAAAGAATAAACCTCTTTCCAAGAGGTTACATGGGAATGCATTGGGAAGATCCCAATGAAAATGTGAAATATTAAATAGCTTTTTGTACCACTGAATCCTTCTGTTTTACTATACAGCATTAAAAATACAATGGAATAATCATATTCCTGCATCTGCTGGGGATAATCTGATTTGTCTGTTTTGTATCCTGAAACACTAAAAAGTTTCTGATAAAATGAGGTCTATTGACGTAAACTGAACTTCTTTCTCTGATCTCTCCTGCTACCTTCTGGCCAAAGTGTTTATTGTTCTCACAACATTTCCAACTTCATGGAGTCTGGAAAACAGCTCAAACAGGAGACAAAAACCAAAAAACCAACTGACCAAAAAACCCACCAAAAAGCCCGCAAGAAGTGTTGTGTCTGCACATGCCACAAATTAAACTTCTTTGCTCTTCATTTGCATTCTGGCCGTGCCAGCAGGTGCAGTTGGAAACTCTTGCTAAGTGATACAGAGGCTTTAGAAAGTCCAGGGCCAGGAAGTTGAAAGAGCTGCAAAACTGAAGTGAGCTTCAGAGAAGCTTCATTTGAAGGTACAAACTACAGAAGGGTTACGGCTGGAAGTGATTTGTAACAGGAGAAATGGAGCAGAAGATGGGAAGCACTGGCAGCACTGCTTTCAAAATTCCTTAGGATTTCTAAAGGAGTTTTAAACTGTAAGTTATTCAGGAAACTTGGTCAAACAAATGCTGGAGGATAATTTCACTCCTGCCTTGCTTCTTCTTATTCCTCTTCATGCTCACAGTTAATTATTCTAACTTGTACATTTGTTGCCACACAATCTTAGTAAGTCCTGATTCCTGACTTAGGAGCAGAATGGGGTTTCTCTCAGATTTGCCCTTAGATTCACAGGTGAGAAACTGTGGTTCTGCTGAATTCTGTGACAAGCATTTCTCTTTTCCAAATGTCAGGAAATACTGGAGGAGGGGGGACTGCTGGTCATGCAAAGTCACATGTAGAAAATGACAGGAGGAAACCCAAGGCTCAGCCAAGTGAGCACCACAATGTGTAGGTTAATTCAGCTCCAGGCTTGGTTTGAGCCCGATCTTATTCAGGATGCAGTGAGTGATTTGTGCCCTGATTGGATGCAGGGAGGAGAACTGCATGGGGCTGCAATCAGGCCATCCTCATTATTGCATTTCTGAAAACCTCCCATAAGCAAGTCATCCACTTACATACGTGTGGAACCACAGAGGATATGCAAGGAATAGCTGAAATGGGCACATCCATCACAGAAACTCATTAGGATGATGCTTAATTACCAGACTGCAAGGGTAAGCTCTCTTTCTCTCTCTCCATTTCAGTCAGCAGATATGATCTGAACTGAAGCATTGGAGAACCTGATCTTCCCCTGCAAAAGCGCTCAGGACTGGGGAGTGCAGTGCTCCTGGGAATGTCTGTCTTTCCAAAGCACAACTTTGAAAATCGATGTCAACTCTATGATTTCTGTAGGGAGGGCCTGAATTGATTCCTGGCTGTGTCAAAGCCTCCCATGATAAGGGCACTTCATCTTTTGTGATCTGTAAAAGGTATTGAAACATAACCTGCAAGGAGACAGAGTAGTGAGAACCCAGCTTCATTTTGTGGGGATCTCTAACAGGCACTTTGCACGTGCAGTTTCATTTTGATGACAAATGGAGTCTCTGGCCATGGGGTTCCACCTGCCTGGGTGCATTGCTAGATCCTCCTTGGGAGAACACCTTCAGTTCACACTTGACAGGAGTCGCCTGCAGAGGCTGAGAGTTTCTGTCCTCTTCCCAATCCCCCTGTCAATGCCCACAGCCCCACACAATATCATCACGAGGAGCACACTGAGAACATACACAGGGTTAGGTACCACAGCCACATGAACATGCCAAGCAACATTGTCATCAGTGGCTCCATAATACAACTAACGCTTAGATCAGATTTGTTTCCAACCCACTCTGGGCAGATCTGTTGTTATTTCAACCCTTCATGCCCCACACAGGATGACAAATAAGGCTTTTGTGGTTTAGGAATGGTATTCCCCAATTTAGCGTTCCCACTAACCCCCTCCAACCAAGCCCGAGAGTCTTTCACGGGATCACAGAAAGTGAGAATATGGAAGAGGCCTCACGTACACAGAGAGGGCTTAAAAGAAAGATGGGGACCATGCAGGGTGAGAGACACCCAGGAGGGCACCAACAGCTTCAAGTTCTGTTCCTCCTGCCCTGTGGGAGTTAGGTACTCCACACAAATGCTGATTCGTATCTTCACTTCAGGGACACTTTACTTCAAGCCCGAACAGGTGAGAAAAGCTTGCAGACGTTGTTTCAGGTTGTTTATTCCTTCTTATCTCTAGCTAGCTCTCAGCTCCGGCCGCACTTCTGATGCAGCCGAGTCCGAGCGGGAACTGCCCAGTCCTGGGCTGTCCCGTCCTTTTTGTGCCTTTTCCATGATCCAACTATTCTTCACAACGTATTTATTATTTACTATTCTATGCTAATTAATTTGCACTTATTCTAGACATGTAATTTCTACCTCTTTTTCATTCTACCAATCATTTTATGCTAACACTAAGAGAGAAGATGGAGGAGAAGAAGAAGAAGAACAGGGCAACGCCCAAAATCCTCCATCTTACACTCTTCATCCTCATATTAAAAATCTTAAAATCTATTTTTTACTTTGTAAAATACTAAACTACTACTCATTTCTAACTTCTCTTGTTTTGCATTACTTCGCGCTGCGTCGGCAACCTTTCCCATGGACTAAAATCAAAGACTGTGTCATTCTGGGCTTTTTGCCAGGGTCCAGGACCCCCGTGCCAGGGCTCTTGACCTCCCAGGGCAGCCAGAGGCGTGCCTTGGGTTTTAACACTGCCCCACCTCTTGCCCTCACTGTTGTCACACACAGAGGGAGGGACTAGGAGGGACTGGGCCTGAGTGCAGTGACAGAGGCCCAGGCAGGGCAGGTGTGGGCAGAGCCCTTCTGCAGGCACAGAGAAGGTGGAGAGAGGCGAGACAGAGCGGGCCTGGCCATGTGGAGTGCCCTGTGCGTGGGCTTATTGCCCATTGTAGGTAAGTGAAGGGAAGGGCTGATGCCCCCAGCAGCTGAGCGTGGCCCTGTGCTCTGCACGGCTCTGGGCAGCTGTGCTGAGCGCCTGCAGCCGGACCTGTTCCCCGGCTCGAACTGCCAGCCCTGCCTGTGGAGCACGGCGAGAGCAGCCCTGCTCCTCTTGTGGCTCTGAGCTCGGCACCTCCACCCAAGCTGCCTCCTCTGCAGCCTGGGGACACGCAGGGCACCTCCCTGCTGCACTCACACCCTGGGGCCCAGCGCTTTGCCCTGGCACTGCACACTCTGCTCCTGGGGCACTGCAGCCCCTCTGCCAAAGAGCAGCTTGACCATGGCAGCACAGGGCCCGAGCCCCATTGCCCAGTACAGGCCTTTGTCTTTCCTGTGCTCTTCTGGAGCACTTCCAGGGACAGGAGCGTGGGTTCCTCACCATCCTGTCTTGGCAAACACAAAGGCATTTGTCCCCCCATGGTGCAAATCCTTCCTGCTTCTTTGGGGAAAATCAGAAAAAGCTTCCTGTCAGACAGGGAAAAGCAGGGAGGGAAATGTGGTGTCTCCTTCCTTGGGAGCCTTGATAGCTGCTACCAGCTCAGCCCATCTGTGTCAGCTGGCTTCAAACAGGAGGATTTTGTCCTCCCACTGGTCCAACACCATTCCAAAGCCCCACCAGCACTGTCCTGACCTTTGCTGAATCTTGGAGTGGTCATGGCTCATTCTTGCTCTCTGCAGCAGTCACTGGACAGGTGGCCTTGGAGCAGCAGCCCAGAGGACTGAGCGTGCAAGAGGGAGATCAAGTCACCTTCCAGTGCAGCATGAAGGAAGGTTCCATGGGCAGCTACTACATGTACTGGTACCGTCAGAGCCCACGGGGCTCTCTGGAATGGATTTGCAGGGACGGTATTACCTATAGAGAAGGTTTCCAAGATCGCTTTAAGGGAAAACTCGACAGATACAAGAACAGATTCCCACTGCAGATCCTGGCAGCAAAGCAAGAGGATGCAGCAACGTATTACTGTGGAGCAAGAAGCACCCTGGAGCAGCTCTGCAGCAGAGTGGACCAAAAACCAACAGATGGGGAGGACAGATCTCTCAGCATTTCTTTCTAGCAGCTGCTCCCCAGGGCTCTTGTCAGGCAACGGCAGGTGCAGGAAACATCCCTGTGGCTTGGTGGCACTAAAAGGCAGTGGAGGGAGGCTGGTAGAAGGGCAGGTACCATTCATGGTTCAGGAGGATCTCTTCTGGGAACTGCAGAGGCTGTTTGGGCAAGGGCAGGTTTAGTGCACGTTGCCTGGGCTCCTGTCCAGCACGGCCTCATTTTTCCTCTGTGCCTTGGCTGCAGAGCCCTGGGATGATGGAGATGTGTTGCTGTAGCTTCCAGAGTGCTGTGGTGGATGGAGCCAGGCTGTTCAGGAAAGCCACATCAGCAGGGATGGCATTGCTCTGGGTGGCTGCTGCAGAGCACCTGATCAGGAAGAAGGAGTTGAGAAGGGGTGGTGAGTTGACTTTGGCTGTCCCCCAGGTGCTCAGCAAGCTGCTGTCTCAGTGCCCCTCCTCTGCTGGATGGGGAAAATCTGCAATGAAGGCTTGTGGGTTGAGATAAGGACAGGGAGCTGTCCCAGCAGTGCCACCATGGGCAAACACATGGACTTGGGGAAATGAATTTAAGTCATTGCCAATCAAATCTGAACAAGTTAATGAGGAATAAAAACAAGTCATGAAACATCTCCTGTTCACACATCCCTGGGACCATCTGATCCCTGCACAGGGATGGGGAATGTCCCTTCAAAGCACCTTTTCCAGGCCTTTTCTTCCTTCTCATTCTCTTCCCCTGCTTCAATGTGGAGCCAAAGCACAGAAAACATTTCTCCAGGAACTTCTCCAATGCAGGTTCTTCCCTCTTGCTGCACTTCCTCACAAACTCCTCCAGCCCAGCGGGTCCTTTCCATGGGGTGCAGCCCTTCAGGAACAGACTGTGGCACTGTGGCTCCTCTGTGGGACACAGGTTTGTTCTGGCAGAAAACCTCCTCGTGCGTGGGCTACTCACTGCATGGGACCACAGCTGCTGTCAGGAGCCTGCTCCAACGTCAGCTCTCCATGGAGTCACAGATTATTTCAGGTCATATCCCCTTGCTCCTGTGTGGGGTCCTGCACTGTCTCCAGGGTCAATATCTGCTCCTCCATCAGTTGCCATGGTCTGCAGAGGGACAACCTGCATCACCAAGGGCTTCCCCGTGCACAGCAGGGGAATCTCTGCTCTGGCCCCTAGAGCACCTCCCAGCCCTCCTTCCTCAGGGACACTCAGCACAGCTTTGGGAAGTGGGAGTCGAGCTTAGCCACATTTACAGCCTCCTACAGTGAGACACAGGGTCTTGCTGGCTGAGGGGAGTGGGGATGTTGTGCATTCTTCATTCACTTGTGCTCTCAGCACTGACTCCCCTGGCAACCTTCTGGACAAAGTCTTTTATTAGGGACTAGAGAAGGCCTCAGTGACATGGATTGTGCAAGGGTCCATGTTCCTCGTTCCAGCCTCTCCCCCTGGACTGTGGGAAACAGAATTCCCAAAGGCTGATCTGGCTGCTGAAGCCTGAGGTGAAGAAATCATTGAGAACCTCAGCCCTTTCCCATCTCCTGTGTCACCTGGTCCCCATCCCATTCAGCAGTGGGCCCAAGTTTTCCCCAGCCTCGTTTGTCCATGCAGCCTCCTGGCATGTTGACCTGACTCCTTGCTCACTGGGGAGGAATCCTCTTCAGCTCAGCACTGCTGACACTGTGGACTACTGCGTCCCCCACTGGGCTCCCCAGCCTGGGAAGGACATGGACAGAGGGGAACAAATGCAATGAAGGGCCATGGACACAAGGAAGGGAACAGCTGATGTATAAGGAGAGCCTGGGAGATCTGGGTTGGTTTAGCGTGGAGAAGAAAATGTTGAGGGGGATCTTGACACTGTGTTGGAACACCTGAGACTCCATAAGTTCCATTCTTGAGGACATTCAGGACTGAACAGGACAAGGTTGTGGACCCCTACTGCCCCTGAGCCCATCACGCAGCTCAGCCCCACAGAGCTGCTCACTCAGTCACTCACAGCACAGTGGGGGAGAGAAACAAAAGGGTGGACTGAGAAAATGTGTGTTTGGACATAAAGAGTTGAATAAGCAAAGCAAAATCATCACAGAGAAACCAAACAAGATAAAGAAGTCATTCCTGACTTCCCATTGGCACACAGGAGTCGCAAAGCTGGCTCCTCTTCCGCTCCCCTTTCCCTATGCCCTTTCTGGCTCTCCAGAGTCTGATGGCACACCAGAGCCTTTTTGAGGGAGCTTGGGGGCCTGTACCTGTGTCTGCAGCCCTTCAGAAGAACAACACGCCCTAAGTTCTGACAGAAGACTACACAGCGCAGATACATCAAACGACAGAAATACGGAAAACAAAATCACTCTGAATAGCTCTTCTCACTCCTCTGTGTACCTCTGGTTTACCCACTCCAAGTTACTTTTGTATCATTTGCAGGGTTCCCTGTTCCTTTCCAGCTTTGAAGCTTGCAGCCCGAAAAGGACACAGGGTTGTTCTCAACATTCCTGTAGCACGAGTTATTTCTGGAAGTCCTCAGTGAAAAAACCTGTGAAAGGCAAAAGCTAGCTGCTACATTCTCCTGCTTCCAAGAACATACAGTGCCTGAGACTGGGAGCTCTTGCCTCAGGCTTTGTTTGTCCTCAAAACCCACCTCCAGGCAGCTCTTTCCTGCTTAGAATAACCCATAACCACAGAAAACCATTAGATAATTTATCCTTCAATGAAACCAGACACTGAACCATGGCCAGAAGTGGAATCAGTGAGAATCTGGGAGAAATTCTACCCCCTGCGCAGGGCCTGGGTTTAGAAGAATGAGCTTTTCTACATCACTGATCACACGTCAGCACCACCTGCAAGGGACAGGGGTGTACGGATCCAGCACAGGACAAGCACGCAGGGATTGTGTGAACAAGAGTCACTGATTGGGCTCAGATTTGACCTGCTTTTCTCTGCAGCAGGATCTGCCATGCACTAGGAGAGGGCACGGCCGTGTGCTTAGCTAAAGTATAAAAGAAAAAATTCCCTTGGTGATTCGATGCTCAGCGTCCTTGTGTCCCTGCTCAGGTGACAAACAACTGACAGAGAAGGCAAAGAGGGGAGTCAAGATGTGCCCCCAGTACTCAAGTGTGGCCTCAGCAGTGCCGAGGAGAGAGGAGCCATCCCCTCCCTGAGCCGCTGGCAGCATTTTGTCTCGCCCAGCATCCCAGTGACCTTCTGTGCTTCCAGGGCGAACTTGCGGGCGCGTTGCCCACGAAGCCCTCGGGTCCCTTTGGGAGAACGCGCTCTCCAAATGCGCAGCGCTGCTCGGAGTACGCGGCCCGCCCGCGGCCGGCGCTGCTGCTGCCCGGCGGGGCCGCGGCCCCGGGCCCGGGGCGGGTGTGCCGGGGGCGGGCAGAGGCGCCGGCGCTGCCCCGGCGAGGCGGGGCCGGGCGGGAGCGGCCCGAGCGCGGCTCCGCTCGGCTCCTGTGCGGCTGCCGCGGAGCCGGGGCCGGGCACGATGTCGGCCGGGCTGGGGCCGTGGCTGCTGGCCTTGGCCTTGGCCTTGTGGCCGGCAGGTGAGAGCCGGGCGGGGAGGGCAGCGAGCCCGGGGCGGGGGAGGAGGGAGCTGGAGAGAGACGGGCAGGGACAGGGATAGGGACAGGGACAGGGACAGGATCAGGGACACGGACAGGGACTGGGAATGGGAATAGGAATGGGAATGGGAATGGGAATGGGAATGGGACTGGGACGGGGACAGGGGCAGGGACCGGGACTGGGACAGGGACTGGGACAGGCTCTGCCCCGGGTCCGGCCGCAGTGTGGGGAGCAGGCCCAGCTCAGCCCCGGGAGGGCTGACGGGGCTTTGCTCCGGGCGCGGGGCTTTGCCCGGAGGGAGCGGGGCGGCGGCTGTGGCTGTGCCGGGCCGGGGGCACCGGGACACGGGGCCAACGCCCTCGGTCCGTGGTCGCGCCCTGCGCGATTGCTGCGCTCTCCCTCCGCAGGGCTCTGGGCACAGCTGAGGCTGCAGGAGGCCGGCGGAGGGCTGCGAGCGGCCGGGGACTCCGTGACCCTCTCCTGCCGCGTGTCCGGCGTCACCACTTTGGGTGGTATTTGGTGGTACCGTCAGGCACCCGGAGGCAGCCTGCAGTGGGTTTCCCTTATCAGCTCTGATTCCTCTGTCAAGAAAATTGAGCCAGCAATGGAGGGTCGAGCCTTGGTGTCCAGAGAGAATTCCCGGTCCGAGTCATCCCTGTCCCTGCGGGCCCTGAGCCCCACGGACTTGGCCAGGTACTTCTGTGCCATTTCACACAGAGACAGGAAACCCAGCTGTGCTTTAGCACAAACCTGATGGGGCCTGGAGCAGGGTCCATGAGATTTTGAGATGGAGAATTCTGAGGTAGCTCAGAGCTGTTCCCAAGGAATCAGGGGCCGTCACTGTGCACTGCAGCTGGTTCTGGCCTTTCTTCCAGAGCTCCTTTCACCACAGTGGCCCATGGCATGTCTGAAACCCCAAGTACAGTGTTTTATTCTCTAGAGGTTGTTCAAAGCACAAAGCAGCCTGCTCACTCTGCCTGGCTGTGGCCCGTCTCTGCCTTCCTTTGGTCTCCTTCTTCCCCAGGGCACTCAAAGCACCTGGGCTTTGACAACACCTTTGCCGGCTGCCTTTGACCCTTTTGGGGGCCATCTCCTTGCACCACTGAGAGCAAAGCAACGATGCAATGGGCCTGCTTTTCTTTCAGCTGTGTTTCAGGGTGATGAGATCCAAGCAACAAGCTCTGCAGTGTGGTGGCCAGCAGGGAACACTGAGACCCTCCGTTGCACTTACAGCTCCGAAGCCTCCTATATTTACGTGGCCTGGTATTGGCAGCGTCCTGGTGAAGCCCTGCAGTACCTGCTGCAGTGCCAGGGCCGTGGAGGCTCCTACAGCCACACAGCCCCTTTTGCCCTCAGGAGGTTTTCCTGCCAGGCTGACAGGAGCTCTGGGACACTGACCATCAGCGGGCTGGAGCTGGGGGACAGTGCGCTCTATTACTGCACCCTGGAGGGACCCCAGCGAGAGACACTGGGGGTGTGCGTGAACAACATCAGCTTCCTCCCCTCCTGCATGTTCACGTGGGTCCCAGGCCATGCAAGGGGAGAGTCAGTGCGTGGGCTGTGCCTGGGGTCAGGGAAGCAGGGTCTCCCTGTGCCTGTGTGCGCTCAGAGGTGTGGAGGGGAGGGCAGGGGAAAGAGAAAAGAGGAATTTTTCAATTTAAAGGGAGCTGCAATGACTGTCCAGTCCAACTGTCTGACCACATTCAGGGCTGAACAAAAGTTACAGCATTTTGAAACACAGTTTCAAAAGACGTTGTCCAAGTGCCTCTGAAACACTGACCAGCTGAAGTCATTGACCACCTCCCTAGGATGCCTGTGTCGATGTTTCACTACTCCCTCAGTAAAGAAATGCTTCCTTCCATCCAGCCAAACCTCCTCTGGTGCCGCTCTTGACCATTGCCACACGACCAATCACTGTGTAGCAGGGAGAACTCTCCACTTCCCCTTCTAAAGAGGCTGAAAGAAGGATGAGGCCCTCGGCCTTCTTTGTTCCAGACTAGAAAAATCTTCCATGGCCTTGGGACCATAGGGCATCTGGCATGTCCTACCATGCCAGAGCATCTCCAGGTTTCCCAGAGCACCACAGGTCTCCCTGGCCTTGCACCCAACTGCTTCTTTTCCCAGCCCCAAGCCCCCATTCTCAGTGGGCTTCTCTACCCTCTCCTTTTCCTATCCCTGTGCTAATGGTCCCCTCCACAAGGCACCATGTCCAATCACCCAGGGAAAGAGGGAGAAGAGATTCAGAGAGTCTGTGGATGAATAGTGTAGAGTGGGCAATGCTCCCCAGAAGGGTGGTGGCAGTCAGGACAATGACACTGTCAGGGCTCAGAGCTCTCCCTTCCTGTGGTCGCAAGGAGAGCCCTGGGTTCCTGCTGAGGAGGAGGACACAGGGAAGGGAGTGTCCTGGCTCTGCTGAGCAGCCTGGTCCCTGCAGACTCCTGCGCTGCCTCTCCTGCTTGGACAGGGGTCTGGCAGGGCTTTGACAGGAAGAGGCAGCTGGAGAAGTGTCATCACTGGGGAGGGAGTAGGGTGCTGGGCCAGAGTGCAGGGAGCAGGGTGAGGAGCACTTTGGCTTAGGGGTGCCCTGGCCAAGCTGAGCTGGGATCCTGGGGCATCCCGTGTGTGAGCAGCAGCTCAGCAGCAGCAAGGGCCAGGGGCCAGGGGAAAGACAAGCTGACAGGCTCCCTGGGGAGCTGCAAAGTCCCAGCAGCAGCCTGCAAGACTTCCTGAGAGAAAGGCCGGGGCTGGCCCCACAGAAACACGGCACCTTTGCCCACCACCACAGCATTTCGTGCAAATCAAACTCTTCTTGCACCATGCAGGGTGAGAGACACCCAGGAGGGCACCAACAGCTTCAAGTTCTGCTCCTCCTGCCCCACCTCTTGCCCTCACTGTTGTCACGCACAGAGGGAGGGACTAGGAGGGACTGGGCCTGAGTGCAGTGACAGAGGCCCAGGCAGGGCAGGTGTGGGCAGAGCCCTTCTGCAGGCACAGAGAAGGTGGAGAGAGGCGAGACAGAGCGGGCCTGGCCATGTGGAGTGCCCTGTGCGTGGGCTTATTGCCCATTGTAGGTAAGTGAAGGGAAGGGCTGATGCCCCCAGCAGCTGAGCGTGGCCCTGTGCTCTGCACGGCTCTGGGCAGCTGTGCTGAGCGCCTGCAGCCGGACCTGTTCCCCGGCTCGAGCTGCCAGCCCTGCCTGTGGAGCACGGCGAGAGCAGCCCTGCTCCTCTTGTGGCTCTGAGCTCGGCACCTCCACCCAAGCTGCCTCCTCTGCAGCCTGGGGACACGCAGGGCACCTCCCTGCTGCACTCACACCCTGGGGCCCAGCGCTTTGCCCTGGCACTGCACACTCTGCTCCTGGGGCACTGCAGCCCCTCTGCCAAAGAGCAGCTTGACCATGGCAGCACAGGGCCCGAGCCCCATTGCCCAGTACAGGCCTTTGTCTTTCCTGTGCTCTTCTGGAGCACTTCCAGGGACAGGAGCGTGGCTTCCTCACCATCCTGTCTTGGCAAACACAAAGGCATTTGTCCCCCCATGGTGCAAATCCTTCCTGCTTCTTTGGGGAAAATCAGAAAAAGCTTCCTGTCTGGCAGGGAAAAGGAGGGAGGGAAATGTGGTGTCTCCTTCCTTGGGAGCCTTGATAGCTGCTACCAGCTCAGCCCATCTGTGTCAGCTGGCTTCAAACAGGAGGATTTTGTCCTCCCACTGGTCCAATGCCATTCCAAAGCCCCACCAGCACTGTCCTGACCTTTGCTGAATCTTGGATTGGTCATGGCTCATTCTTGCTCTCTGCAGCAGTCACTGGACAGGTGGCCTTGGAGCAGCAGCCCAGGGGACTGAGCGTGCAAGAGGGAGATCAAGTCACCTTCCAGTGCAGCATGAAGAAAGGTTCCATGAACAACTACGTCATGTACTGGTACCGTCAGAGCCCACGGGGCTCTCTGGAATGGATTTACAGGGAGGGTGATATCTATGGAAAAGGTTTCCAAGACCGCTTTAAGGGAAAACTGGAGAGCTACATAAACAGTTTCACACTGCAGATCCTGGCAGCAAAGCAAGAGGATGCAGCAACGTATTACTGTGGGGCAAGAAGCACCCTGGAGCAGCTCTGCAGCAGAGTGGACCAAAAACCAACAGATGGGGAGGACGGATCTCTCAGCATTTCTTTCTAGCAGCTGCTCCCCAGGGCTCTTGTCAGGCAACGGCAGGTGCAGGAAACATCCCTGTGGCTTGGTGGCACTAAAAGGCAGTGGAGGGAGGCTGGTAGAAGGGCAGGTACCATTCATGGTGCAGGAGGATCTGTTCCGGGAACTGCAGAGGCTGTTTGGGCAAGGGCAGGTTTAGTGCACGTTGCCTGGGCTCCTGTCCAGCACGGCCTCATTTCTTGTAGAGGGGTGGCTCGCATCGCTGGGACATGGGTCCGTGAAAGGCCTGCACAACCATAACTTGGATTCTGAGCTAGCATGAACGTTGAGCTCAAACCAAGCCGGGAGTCCTTGAACTATCAGTGAGCTGATACTGGAAGCAATTGGGCGCTGGGCCATGGCAGATGTTATGTAACAACAAGATGTAGCTAAACCACAAATAATTAGCATGAAGCGCATGATTTAGTGATTATACCTAATAGTTATTTGGCTTTATAAGGCTTTGTAACCAATTATAGTATCACTGACCACATGTGTTATAATTAGAATGGTATATAAGAAAACCGACTTTAGGATCATATATAAGGAAGACGAATCAAGCAATAAACGGAACAAGCTGCTAACTCGTATCGAGTCGTCTCTTGATTCTGGTGCCAGTCTCCCAACAGTAGTGCACCCGACGTGATAAGGGACCATGGCGGCTCAAGGCGGTAGGCTGAAGCCAGGGAAACAAGCAGCAGATACAGATCATATTGGTCGAAGAAGCTGCCGGGGAGAAAAAAGGCAGGAACGACACAAGAAAGTAAGGAGGAACAGACGGCTGCCCTCCGGAGTGTCGGTAAGACCGTTGTCTTGGGTCAAATGGATAGAGAAGCGGCACTTTCGCTGCTGGCAGAATTTCTCGCTAAGTGAGAGGCCAGTGTAAGCACGAAAAAACTCCATGAGCTATGTAAGTGGGTAAGAGATAAAGACTTAATGAAAGAGCCCACAGAAGCATTTAGCAGAACAGAGTGGAGAAAGGTCGGTGATGCCCTATGGGATGCCACGATGGGGGTAACAAGACAGCTAAGGAACTCGGCCCTACCTGGAGAGAAATAATGAACTCAATAGACCAGTATTAGGCCGAAAAACGTGTAGCAATGGCTGCTCAAAAGATGCTGGGGGGAGAAGCAGATGCAGCAGCCACCATCCCCTCTGACACTTCACGATATTTGTGGACCCTGTACCAGCAAAGGGAATAACTGTACCGGTATTAAGCAATGCAGCTGAAGTCACTGCCCAGGCGGAAAAGAATGCGCGAAAGCAGACTGCCAATAATTCTGCTGTGGCTGACGTTGGAGATTCTAGCTTGACAGGCACCAATGTAGTACCATCTATGACCTTGGAAGAGGGCAAGGGAGATAAAGGACCTCAGTATCGCCTGGTTGCCACAACTAATTCTGACTCAGATACTACAGCCTCTGCAGAGTCGGAGTCAGAATCAGACAACGATGTAAAGGTGACCGCCCGGCCTTCTTCTCAGCCCCAGAGACAAAGAGGGCCAACTGACCACTCGGTCGATGAAATTGCACAGTGTATGGCCACACTTAAACCCCATTCAGTTAGGGATATGCAAGTAATCACATCAGGTGGGCTAGAGATATGTCCTACCCACCCACAGAGCCGGTGGTCCGGAGTAATACGAGATGTGATTCTGGAGGGGGAATGGGAGGCAGCAGCAGCTTGCTCAGTGAGCGCCTTCCCCGTTCAACAAGTGACTTTATGCAATGGCCAGCCTGGGGCGTGATACCAACCATTTGAATGGAAGTTAATGCAGCAGTTGAGAGCTACTGTATCGCAGTATGGATTGCACGCAGAGCCATCTAAGCAGATGATAAATTACCTATTTGCATCGAACGTGCTTTCACCTGATGACTGTATGTTTGTGGCTAAATTGTTGCTGACCCCAGCCCAGTACCTGTTATAGGAGAGAGCATGGGAAGAGAATTGTAAAGCAGTTGTAAACACACCTCGACAGCCTACAGATGATCTCACTAATGTCACCCTTGATATGTTAATGGGGAAAGGAATATTTGCCTCGACAGCACAGCAGTTACAATTCCCAACTGCATTTCACAATGCGTCTGCTGAAGCAGCCAAGCAAGCGCTGTATAAAGTACCAGCAGAAAAGAAGCCCCCTAGCTACTTGTCAATTAAGCAAGGATTGCAAGAGCCATATGATTCGTCAGTCGACTGGTGAATTCACTATAGTGCTCCAGACCTCACTTCTGATTTGAGGGAACACATGCTGAAGACGCTTGCTTTTGAAAATGCGAACCAAAGAACCAAAGTTGTACAAGCCACGCTACCATGCACTGTTGAAAGAACATCAAGTGGAATTGCTGTGGGTGATGTAGAGATAAAAGTTAAACATTCGGAAGTGAAAACAAAAATGTCTAAATTCCAAATGCCCAAAGGCCGAGAGGGTGAAGTCGCCCTGCAGGGCCCCGAGGCCGAAGCCAGCCTGGAGGTGGCCGCTGGCAAAGCTGACAGCAGCGGCATGACAATGCACATGCCCAAAGTCAAGGTGCCCTCCGTCGACGTGACCCTTCCCCAGGCCAGCGTCGACCTTCAGGCGCCCAAGGCCGCCCTCAGCCTGGTAGGGGAAGTCAAAGCCCCACAGAACAAGGCCACCAAGGCCAAGGACGGAAAGTTCAAGATGCCCAAGTTCAGCATGCCTTCCTTTGTCTGGTCCAGCAGCAGAGAGGCCAAGGGCACTGTGGCCGCTGACGTGGATGTCAACCTCAAGGAACCTCAAATAACGGTGCTGTCGGCAGCCGCCGAAGTGGATGTGACCCTGCCCGAGGCCGAAATCCAAGTGCCCGGCGTGGAAGTGACCGTCGAGACGGCCGCCGTAGCAGCAGAGGGTGAGAAAGGCCAATTTAAGATGCCTGACGTCAAGATGCCCAGCGTCAAGCTGCCCAAGGTCAAAGCTCCCCACACGCAGGTCAGCCTGCCATTTATGACCAAAGCTGTATTGGCAGCAGTGAAAGAACAAAATCAGACCATGGCAAACGCCATGGCCACACAAACGAAAGTCCTTGCTGCCTAGCAGGCAGTCTAAAGGGAATGTTCAACCCTTAATCTAATATATAAGTATCACTTAGCCACAGCTTAAACATTATTACTTTTGTGCCAGTTAGCCATTTTGAGTACTCCTTTTGTAACATGTTTAGCAGGAGTACCGTTAAATGAGAGCGACTATCCTAGTATGAGGGAAGGTTTAATACAACTAGTACACCCATATACAGTTTAGATGAGAGGGGCAGATTTTTTAGTGAAGCAATGCGTAACTTTGACGATTGGGGTTTCAAACTACCTATTGAATCAGAACCTCAAGAAGTAGAATTAGTAAATTTTTTGGATGCACAACAATGCATATTTGTTAGTACCACTCAAGAGATGCACTTTTAGAAAGCTTAGCATGGCACTGCCTCACCACCACCCAAACTATACCCATCCTGTTTGCTGGAAGCAAAACCTGTCCCAGATACTACAGAAGGATTGTGAGGACGACGTCAGCCTGTACAACGAGTAGCAAGTGGTGCTCACTTTGAAATTCTTGCCTGGAGGAGCTGCAGCTAAAGCCCATAGAAACTTAGAGAGATCGAGTTGTTGGGTTGTAAAACAAGCAAATGGCATGAGTAAAGTATTGTCTGAAATGGCTGATGATTTGTCTGAAGTCCAACACGCAGTATTGCAGAACCGAGCTGCAATCGATTTTCTGTTGTTGGCCCACGGTCACGGCTGTGAAGATTTCGAAGGCTTGTGTTGCATGGACCTGAGTGATCATTCGAAGGCTATTCATGCTGAGATTCAAAAGCTTATGCAACACACACAGCAGATAAAACAAGATACGGGATTTTTTGGCCTCGAAGGCCTAACGAATTGGTTTGGGCTGACCCGGTGGGCAAAAAGTTTATGTAAGACTATGTTATTGATACTGTGTATAGGCATAATAGGATTAATGTGTGCTAGCTGTATATTGTCGCTGGTAAAATGCATGTTTGTAAAAGTTACTGACAGTGTTATGGTTGTGCAAAAGAAAAGCGGGGGAATTGTAGAGGGGTGGCTCGCATCACCTGGGACATGGGTCCCTGAAAGGCCTGCACAACCATAACTTGGATTCTGAGCTAGCATGAACGTTGAGCTCAAACCAAGCCGGGAGTCCTTGAACTATCTGTGAGCTGATAGTGGAAGCAATTGGGCGCTGGGCCATGGCAGATGTTATGTAACAACAAGATGTAGCTAAACCACAAATAATTAGCATGAAGCGCATGATTTAGTGATTATACCTAATAGTTATTTGGCTTTATAAGGCTTTGTAACCAATTATAGTATCACTGACCACATGTGTTATAATTAGAATGGTATATAAGAAAACCGACTTTAGGATCATATATAAGGAAGACGAATCAAGCAATAAACGGAACAAGCTGCTAACTCGTATCGACTCGTCTCTTGATTCTGGTGCCAGTCTCCCAACAATTTCTCCTCTGTGCCTTGGCTGCAGAGCCCTGGGATGATGGAGATGTGTTGCTGTAGCTTCCAGAGTGCTGTGGTGGATGGAGCCAGGCTGTTCAGGAAAGCCACATCAGCAGGGATGGCATTGCTCTGGGTGGCTGCTGCAGAGCACCTGATCAGGAAGAAGGAGTTGAGAAGGGGTGGTGAGTTGACTTTGGCTGTCCTCCAGGTGCTCAGCAAGCTGCTGTCTCAGTGCCCCTCCTCAATTAGACAGGGGAAAATATCTGTAATAAAGGCTTTTCAGTCAAGGACTTGGCGATGTCCCAGCAGTGCCACCATGGGCAAATACATGGATTTGGGGAAATGAATTTAATGTATTGCTGTCTTGGTTTGAAAGACGGGTGTCAGACAAGAACGGCAGGAGCCTCCCCTGAAATGAAAAATGCAACCCCCTTTCCCTTCGAATTATTATAAATTTGAAAATAAGGGGCTTTCAGGCAAAGATATGAGGGATAGGAATAACAGTTATTTACTAATAGATATATATGTATAACACAAACAAACAGCAATAACTGTGGCAGTAACCGCAAACAGCAGCACAAACCCAGTGCGGCCTCTCTCGGCCTCAGGCCCTTTCCCCTGGATGCAGTTCCTCCGGGGCAGCTCCCGGTGAGCAGGGCGGGTGCGATGGTTCCCCCGCGGCTGCAGGGGGCGCTCCACAGTGAGCTCGGGCAGCACCGGGAATGGCGAGGTCCCGGGAAGGGATGGATGAAAAGCCTCACAAACCCCTGGGCGTCCGGCCGGATCCTCAGGACCAGCAGGCTGGAACAGCAGGGGGCGAGCACAGATCCAGGGTGGCAGGCAAGATGCACCAAACTCCGGCGCTGCAGCAGAAAGCCCGGCAGGTCACAGCATAGGAGCTACAGAGTAGCGACGGCTCCGAGCAGCAGCAGGGGCCGAGTGGCAGCGGCCCAGCTCCCAGGGGGGCAGGGAGAAGAGCAGGCTTAGAAATCCCAGGGGTTCGCCCATAGAAAGTAAACAGCTGAAGAAGCAGAAGCTCGCAGTGCTGACCAAGATGTCCACACCGAAAGCAGGCAGCTCCCAGACTCCATGCTGAGAACACCAGGTAGCCCCCTGGGTGCCCCAACCCCCCAGGTGACAAAAGGGTGGCCAGTTGGACCCCACCCCTGTGGCCAGCTGAGGGGGAAACGAGACCCCTGGACAACGAATCAATATGATTGCACAGGAATCTAATTTATTGTTTACATTCTTCCATTCTTATGCATTTTGGTAAGTGTCACTCACACGATCACGCGTAAGCTAATTGGACTATTCACATTGTCCACACACCCTGCATGTGGCTCTCAGGAAACGTGATTGGTTCTAGTCCAGGTTGGTACAGTCCCTCTTTCTCTGCTTTCTTGCTGCTTTGTTGTTCTTTTCTTCTAATGTCCACCTTCTTAAATTAGCAGTTCTCACATTCCTCAGGCTCTGATAAGGATGGTTACAGAACTTAGCTGGGGCACAGCGGACAGTTTTCCCATGCTTAGCAACATTTCCCCCTCTCTTCTTATTTGCACCAGCTAAGTTCCTTTTACTATGTTTTCCATTAAGCAGATCGCTGATGTCATTATACATAGAGTACCACGAACAATGCATATGTGGAATAACACAAATAACACAGTAATGGCTAACAGTAATTGCAATACACCCTTCACCAGTCTTATGGGATAACACAAATAATAATAGCTAACAGTAATCGCAACATTCCCCTCACCATTCTTACACCCGGGCCCATGTGCAAGTAGCAGTTTCATTGTGCAACATATCCAATATCTTATCCTAATTTATCAAGTATACATAGTATCTTATCTTATCAAGTGTATCTTAGCTTATCCAGTACATCTAATATCTTATCAAGTACATCTAATATCTCATCTATTGTCTTATCAAGTACATCTGATATCTTATCCAGTACATGTGATATCATATCTTATCAAGTACATCTAATATCTGATTCAACTATTTATTTATCCAATATTATCTAATATCATATCTTATCCCTAAAATTTGAACAATAGCAGTATCTAAAAGAAAAAAAAAAACCAAAAGAAAGACACAGTATCTATTCTTCAGCAGTATCAGAGATGGAAGTATCTTTCTCAAGCCAGAGACAAATCTGGCTGGTATCCCTCGGGGTCTTTTATCTGTAATGACACAAGCATAACTCTTTTTCCCCATTAGCAACTCCACAGGTCCTCCTATGACCCTGACATAGGATTCTTAAAACAAACTTTTGGTCAGTGCTGTGACAATTCAGAGTCTTTCTGCAAGCCTGAGTAATGGGTTAATGCTGGTGGATTTCTGCAAGCACCTGTTAATCGTAGATGATTCATAACATAAACTGCTTTCAGTACTCTGTCCTGCGGGCTCAGCCCGTTTCCCCCCTTTTTGTTGTTGTTGTTGTTTGTTTGTTTGTTTGTTTGTCAAGCAGCTCTTTTAATACCTGATGTGTCCTTTCAATTATGGCCTGTCCACTGGAATTACCTGGAATGCCCGTGCTATGCCTCACTCCCCAAAGAGCCAGAAACTCTTGGGTTTGCTGGGCTGTATAACCTGACCCATTATCTGTTTTTATCTCCTGAGGCAAGCCCATTATGGCAAAGCAGCCTCACCAATGTCGAATAACAAAACGAGACCCTTCACTTGTCATAGGAGTGGCCCAAACCATGGCTGAAAAGGTGTCTATGGTCACATGAAGGCGTTTGAAGTGACCAAAAGGGCATAAATAGTCACATCAATCTGCTATAATTACAGAGGTCCTAGGCCGCGAGGATTGACCCCGGGACTCAACCTGCTAACTGTACCCTGACATTGTGGGCAAGTTGAAACAATTCTCTGTGCATTTTGCAATGATATCCCAAATTGCTTGTGCAGAACTTTTGTGCTTTGATGAAAAAACTCATGAGCCCTTCTGGCTTGACTGAACTTATCAATATTGGGGGAAGCAGAGGCCCACAGTGGTGCTACTAACTGGTCAGTCCTCTTGTTCCCCAGGGCCAGACCTTCCATTAATCTCGAGTGACTCCGTATATGGGTGATGAAATAATTCTGCCTGCGGGAATTAAGCAACTGCCATAGCTGCACAAAGAGTTGCCACAACCGCTGGTTCTGAATTTCCTTCAGCAATGACTATTCTATGCGCTCAACAGCACCTACTACATAAAGAGAATCAGAAACCATGTTAACAGGGTCATCTGGCCATTTCTTAAATACCCAGATTACTGCACATAACTCAAGGATCTGCAAAGAGTCTCTTGGTCCCTCAAGGATTTCACTGAGCCATTTGCCTTTATCTTGCAAAGTTAGTCTTGCTGTAGAAGTCTTTTGACTGGCATCAGTGAAAACCTGAGGCCTTTTACAGGTTGTTTTAATAGCTAAGGTAACTCTTCGACCTGTTGATATAAAGAAAAGAATTGATGAAGAGGAAAATGAATACTAATGAGACCTGGAAAATTCAACAATGCCCATTGTAAGATGTCTGAGTTCTGCAATGACTATTGCAAATAATCTTTAGTTAATGGGAGAAGAATATTTTGGGGTTCCATCCAGTGTTCAATTTTGTGCCTTGACTACAATTTTTGCTATAGCTTTCATTCGTGCAGTTGCAGATTTTCTCAAGCTGAATGGCGAAAATACCCACTCTAAGATCTTTAGTGGCTGCTTAGCTTAGCCATCCCACGTCATTAGTATAGCCATCACATGTTTTTCTTTAGCCAACACAGCCACAGAAAATGGCAAAGTAGGAGACCAATGATCTACAAAGGAATTACCCAATTTTGTAGCAATTTGAGTAAGGGCCTTCTGTTGTTTTTCAGATAGCTTGTACAGCAATTTGGCCTGATTTAACAATGGCATTAGGGACTCAAGATCTTCATTAGTTATGCTACAGGTACCACGAATACACTCTATGTCCCCAATTAATTCTTGAGCATCTGTCAAAGTCAGAATTTCTGTGCAAATTGTTGGTTTCTGAGACCGAATTTGGGCTTCGGTGATAAGCATCCCCAGATATTTCCATGGGGCCTGCTGTCAGACTTTTCAAGGAGCAATTTGAAGGCCTGCCTCTTGCATTTACTGCTGTAAGGCAGGTAGCAGGTTTGCAGCATCTGTATGTTCCCCTGCTTTCAGAATATCATCCATGTAATGATAGATAAGACACTCTGGGTACCTTCTTTTTTTTTGTTTGTTTGTTTTTTCCAATTGTTTGTTTGTTTTTTCCAACGGAGCTAGCACCCAAGCAACACACAGCTGGCACATCACAGGAGAATTTCGCATCCCTTGTGGCAACACAACCCATTGATGCCTCTTTGCTGGCTCTGCCTGGTTTTCTCAGAGGCAAACTGGTGTTTATCCAGACAAACAGGTAACCACTTTAGACTTGCTGGCAATAAAACACTTGTGTACCTTCTCTTCTAGGTTAGGAAATTAGCTAGGTGTTGCTATTACACACTCAATTATGGATTTTTACATAAAACCTTTTGGAAATTGGTTCCACACACACAAATCTTCAGACTGGCATCATTCTGCCAGGGATCAAATTGATGCTCTACCTGCAAAAACTTTTAGTGTAAATATTGCACTATCCAAATGTTCTTGGGGAGCCATTCCTCATTTCTGTTCTGTGATAAGCTGTGCAGCTGTCACTGTGAACATAAAGGCAACATAATAGTAAGCGAACACATGCTATACAACAGTAAAGTCACACCAAGCAAGAACAAACAGGATAATACATACAATCCACAACACATGATAAAAGGACAGTAACTTAGAACAACTCACTTTCAATTGCCCAAACACTGAACTATCACCCAGAGTCTGCCATAGCTGGTGACTCCACCTCACGAGGACCTGGAAAAACCTTCCTGGGCAAGGCTTCTGAATGTACCTTGAAAAGGGGGGTCCAGCTCCTATACATCCAAATTAGCAAGTCAAGGTGACTCAACTACAGTTTTAGTGCAGAAACACCCGGGTCTGTTGGCATGTTGCCCAACCAGGTACGGCCAGGGCTTGGCCAGAGCCAAGGCCTTAGCTGGAAGGGTTCCCTAACATATCTTACAAACAAGCCTTTATTAATAACAGCTGTGAGAGTTTCCTAAAAGGATCCATGTCTTGCAAATAGCTACACAACAGTATGTGAAAGTCTGTAAAGCAGCCGGCTTTGTCATTTATCCTTAACAAAGTTATCAGTGGTACCACGAAAAAACTGCAAACAACCAAAGAAATGCATATGCATAACATAGAATAGTATCTTCTGGATGATGCCCTTCATGACATGCCTGTGAATTCACAATTTGACACTAAGAACATATTCAGAATCGTTAATACAACAGAGACAACTGACTTAGGAAATCGAGGTTACATTTTCTTGCACACTTATGTGTATATGACAGTCAAGCAAGGCAAAAGCAAGAAAGAAAGTACTAAACACCTTACAATCAATCATATGCATAGTCTGGAATTGTTACTCATCCTTTTCTGCTACCTATGAAAGTTAAAACAGCAAAGATTGTCATGAATAACCATCACAATTGACCAATGCAGAACACTTATACCCATGGAATTTTCAATTAATTTGGGGTTCTAAAAAGCCACATTTCATATACCTTTACAACTTATTATCTTATATTTTTGAACAGTTACTTGCCAATTCATCATAATTATTTCGATTGGTTCAATCTTATCCTTATAATAAAAGAACTGTATCTTTCAATCTGAAGTTAACATCACTGAAACTAAACAAGAATTAGTCTGAACATAACTTAACAGGAATTAAATGAACACAACTTAAACCTAATATCACTTAAATACAACAAGACTGAAGTCAGAGTTGAGTGTTCCCTTTTTAACTGATCCTCAAAATTGGCCTGCTTCAATTATTTTCTCTCAAGAGCTGCTGTAGATCTGCAGGATCTGCAGGATAGTTGATACACGTTCCATGTTGTATTTTCTGTGGCTTGGTGTTGCTGCATCTCCTTATTCTCGGTGGCTGTTTATTTTATGTATCTGAGGGTGCAATAATAGAAGCGGCCACAGGTGGCGCTGCAGCCGGAGGACAAGTAACTTGTTGGTCACAAGATGGCGGAGACAGTAGTACATAACATTGTTTACTATGGTAACCAGGGCGCTGCCATTTTGTTGTATGGAATAGTCCATAACTTTGCAACTGTATTACAAACTTCCGGAGCGAAACTCTTAAGGCTGGATTCTGCAGCATTCTGCTCAAAAGCAGGCAACTCAGGGGGACTGTGCACTGCAGATATGGGTTTTTGTCTAAAGCTGCTTTTGTTGCTCTGTCTGCTCAAGCCCCGAATGGCTCGCTCCGCGGACTGCGAAACCGTCTGAGACGAGCCCGCGTTTCCCTGCACGCCCCCAGATGCCATATGCTTCTCCCTTGCTGTTTCTGCTGTGCTGCCAATTATATTCAATGTTCTGGGCAGCCTGAGACTTGTTACAGTTCGAATTTCGGCTCTCGGCCGGAGGAGCAGGCGGGCTCCTCCTGTGCGGTCTGCAGAAGCTGCTCGCCCGTCCCCTCCTTTGCTCCAACTTGCTCCCGCAGCCTCTTTTGCCTCGGGGAGACGCGCTCTGCGACCGCCGATGCTAACACAGTCTGGCTGCTTAGTATTAAGTTGTATTTTCTTTTCTTTTTCTAGCAATAGCCCCCCTTTTCTCCCTTTTTTTTTTTCTTTTTTTTTTTTTTTCCTTCGAAGCAGTTCCGCCTGTGTATACCTGTAATTTGCATTTGAATTCCTCCTCTGGCAAGCCACGGTGGATCAGGCTGTGAAGGAGGGTAGTGGTGGAACACACTCGCCTCCCTCCTCGCTGCTGTTAACCCTTCAGGGAACACCACGGGACACTTCGCAGGTAGAGTTAGAGGCTGTGAAAGGGGGTTCTCTCTGGTTCTGGCACAGTGTGAGGTGCCTCTCCCCCCGGCTCTGGGTGCATGGAGGGTAAAGACGATATTACGGGGTTCACTCCCCCAAAGAATTCCCGTGCGTACGCCAGAAAGGCAGCTTGGATCTGGACACGCTGCCGCTTCTGCCCAGCTTTTTTTTCCGCCTCCGTTTGCCTTATGCTGTTATTATCACCTCCCAACTCTTAGCTTCTTTTCCTGCAGCACTTACAGTGTCCCAGAGAGCGATTCCCAGCCTTTCCCACTCCAGAATGAATACTTTCGTGGGTGGCAAAAATCCTCTCTCTCGACCCCAACTCAGCAGTCTTTACAAGACCTCCCGGGTCATACTTTAAAATTCTCTCATGAAGAGAATTGACTGGAGGATGCCGAGAGGCGTCCTGCTTTCCTTTTAACAGTCCCTCTGCCATACTCCAGCCCC
Source organism: Monarcha castaneiventris obscurior (assembly GCA_026261815.1). NCBI lineage: Eukaryota > Metazoa > Chordata > Aves > Passeriformes > Monarchidae > Monarcha > Monarcha castaneiventris. The sequence continues at coordinate 11,543 of JAMPIT010000438.1, read as the reverse complement.
CTGGCCTCACCTCTCGGGTGTTACCACTGCAGCAAAATCTTTTCTGGAGTTCTTTTCCCAGGAGCTTTCTTCGGCCCCCTTTTCCCAGGAGCATTCTTCGGCCCCCGAACTCCGAGCGAGTCGTCTCCGACTCCCCTCACCGTGGACCAGCCACGGCAAGATCCAGCCAGGGCACCCCCACCTTTTCACTCCAGCAGACCCCACTTCATGCCCTAAAGGGATTCAGTCTGTTTCATTACTGAACGTTTATCACGTCGGGGTCACCAATATGCGGGGGAAATGAGACCCCTGGACAACGAATCAATATGATTGCGCAGGAATCTAATTTATTGTTTACATTCTTCCATTCTTATGCATTTCGGTAAGTGTCATTCACACGATCACGCGTAAGCTAATTGGAGTATTCACATTGTCCACACACCCTGCATGTGGCTCTCAGGAAACGTGATTGGTTCTAGTCCAGGTTGGTACAGTCCTTCTTTCTCTGCTTTCTTGCTGCTTTGTTGTTCTTTTCTTCCAACGTCCACTTTCTTAATTTAGCAGTTCTTGCATTCCTCAGGCTCTGATAAGGATGGTTACAGAACTTAGCTGGGGCACAGCGGACAGTTTTCCCATGCTTAGCAACAGTCAGCTCTTTTGTTTTCTGTTAAGCACCCAGTAGTTTTTCCCCTGGTAACTAGTATGGGGAAAATTCTTTAAGAGAAAAACAGGCTAACTCCTAAACCCCAACAATTGCCAATCAAATCAGAGTAGGATAATGAGAAAAAAAAGACGCATCTAACAACATCTCGTGTACCCAATGATTGCACAGGGATGTAGAATGGAACAGTCAGTTCATAACACATTTTGTCTGCCACTTCTTCCTTCTTATGCCCTTCCCCTGCTAGAGTGTAAAGTCCAACCCACAGGAAACATTTCTCCAGGAATATTTCACCTTTGGTTCTTCACATTGCCTGCAGTTCTTCACAAACTCCTCCAGTGTGGGTCTATAGTTCACAGTGCAGTCCTTCAGGAACAGACTTCTTCAGTGTGGGTCCCTGCAGGTTCTCCCAGAAAACCTGCTATCACATGGGCTACTTATTCCATGGGACCGCAGCTCCTGTCAGGAGCCTGCTCCCACATGAGCTCTGCGTGGAGTCACAGACCTCTTCAGGACATATCCAGCTGCTTCTGTGTGGGGAGGTCAATGGGCTGCAGGACCAATATCTGCTCCTCCATCAGCTGACATCACCAAGGGCTTCACCGTGCCCAGCAGGGGAATCTCTGCTCTGGCCCCTAGAGCACCTCCCAGCCCTCCTTCCTCAGGGACACTCAGCACAGCTTTGGGAAGTGGGAGTCGAGCTTAGCCACATTTACAGCCTCCTACAGTGAGACACAGGGTCTTGCTGGCTGAGGGGAGTGGGGATGTTGTGCATTCTTCATTCACTTGTGCTCTCAGCACTGACTCCCCTGGCAACCTTCTGGACAAAGTCTTTTATTAGGGACTAGAGAAGGCCTCAGTGACATGGATTGTGCAAGGGTCCATGTTCCTCGTTCCAGCCTCTCCCCCTGGACTGTGGGAAACAGAATTCCCAAAGGCTGATCTGGCTGCTGAAGCCTGAGGTGAAGAAATCATTGAGAACCTCAGCCCTTTCCCATCTCCTGTGTCACCTGGTCCCCATCCCATTCAGCAGTGGGCCCAAGTTTTCCCCAGCCTCGTTTGTCCATGCAGCCTCCTGGCATGTTGACCTGACTCCTTGCTCACTGGGGAGGAATCCTCTTCAGCTCAGCACTGCTGCCACTGTGGACTACTGTGTCCCCCACTGGGCTCCCCAGCCTGGGAAGGACATGGACAGAGGGGAACAAATGCAATGAAGGGCCATGGACACAAGGAATGGAGCAACTGACAGAAATCTGGGTTCATTTAGTAAAGACAAGGAACTGCTGGTGGGGAAATTTGCCACAGGAACCCCTTGCAGTCCTCCAGCACTGGCCTTTGGTTTCTGTAAGGGAAAAAGGGAGAGCTTCTACTCATCATTTCCCAGTTGAAGTTCCTTCCACCCACTCTGCCCAAGATTGCAGTCTACAGCAACAAGCCATGGCCAGCAGTAGACTTGTCAAGCTCCAGGAAGCAGCCAATAGAACAGTCAAATGAGAATGTTTGTTCTTCCCCATCTTTCCAAGGCCATGTGCTCAGCTAAATTATAAAAATTATTTTCTCTTAGTAATTCTGCTCTGAGCATCCTCCTGTGGCAAGGAACTGACAGACACTGCAAAGGATGTCTTCTCCTCTGCCTGGGGCAAATATCTCCTGCAGGGATGGGAATGCGCCTGTGAATGTCTCTTTCACAGGATCAGATAAAGACTGAAATTGAAAAATGTTTCTTTGAAGCAAAAAGGGATTAAAAAAAGATGGGGAAAAAACTTCGTAATACAGTCTGGAGTGATGGGATGACGGGTAACAGTTTTACACAAAAAGAGGACAGATTCAGACAAGATACTAGGAAGAATTTTTTTTTTTAAATTACAGTGATGAAATAGATTGCCCCAAGAAGTTGTATCTGCTCCAAAGCTGAAAACATTTAAGATCAGATTCAGTGTGGCTTGAGCAACTAATTGTCTTGGTTTGAAATACAGGGGTCTGCCAAGGAAGCCAGAAACCTCACTGGGAATGGAAAATATTACCCCCTTCCCTCCAAATTATTATAACTTTGAAATTATAGGACTTCGAGGCAAAGATATGAGAAAAGGAATAACAGTTCTTTACTAGAATATATGTATATATATACAGACACACACACACACACAGACACATATATATATAACAAGTCAAACCAACAACAACACCGGCAGCAGCAGCGAACAGAAGCCGACACCCAGCGCAGCCTCTCGCGGCCGCAGGCGCTTTCCCCTCGGTGCAGTTCCGCTCACGGCCGCCAGGGGCGCTGGTGGCTCCCGGCCGGGCAGGGCGGCTGCGGGGATTCCCCGCGCCTGCAGGGGGCGCTGTGGCGCCAGCTCGGCCTCATCTCCCTCACGCGGCAATGGCGGCTCCGCCATGGGCAGCGGGGAGGTGGCTCGGCCGTCCCTTTCAGGTGGGCAGTGGCAGTTCTGCCGGCAGGAGACAGAGAGACAGAGGGGCTTTCTTCACAAACCCACAGGAGGAGCTGGTCCCGGTGCCCCTCCAGATGGTGAAACGAGCTGTAGCAGGAGCCTCAGAGCAGTGGCTGGAACAGCAGAGGCGAGCACATCTCGGGTGGCAGACAGTAGCAAAAACTCCAGTGCCACGCCAGGAGCAGCAGATCAGGCAGACATGGGGTATCAGGTTAAAGTGTAGCACGAATCCCTGAAGCAGTGGCAGAAAACAGCAGGGCTGGGCAGTGGCAGCCGGGCTCCCACAAACAGCCGGGAGATGCTCTCTCCAGAGGGGGTAGGGGGTCTGGGTCCTGGGTTTCCCCTGAGGTACCTGAACGGATGGTGAGCATTCCTCTGAGTGAGATTGGTCGTAGAAAAGGTACCAGTTCAACGACCACTCTTACAAGCAAAAGCTCAGGCTCTGGAGGAGGAGCAGTGGAGGACAGAACTCTGCAGTGGCCGTGAAGTGTCCCGGCAGCAGCAGCCCAGCACCAAGACCATGACCGTCTCTTCTCCAATGCCCAGAGCAAGTGCCAGCGAGGAGCTGAGCCCTGCCCCTGACTGCACCCAGTGCCAGAATCTCGCACTATCTGCACTTGCCAAGAGAAAGCCCCGCAGCTAAGAGGGTAGCCAACTGCACCCTTCCCCCTCCCCTTCCCAGCCACATCTTTTGTCTCGTTAAGTATTGTTGTTATCATCTCTTAGGCAACAAAAGGGAGAAAAATTCCCTGAGAGAAAGAAAAAAAAAAGGAAAAATCCTAACCTCCAATGCCCATTAAAGTTGAAAACGTCCCTGATCATTGCAGAAGGGTTGCACTAAGAGACCATTCAATTCCACTTACACAACTCAAACTATTCTTCAATTCCAAAGCTCTCTGTATTTCTATACATTGATGAGTCAGTTTTCTCCTTGGCCCATATCAGCTGCAAAGGTGTGAATGTGCCTGATAATCTTTCATGGAATCACAGAATGGGTGAATTTTGAGGATGCCTCACTTTTACAAAGTGGGCCTCAAAGAAAGATGAGGACGGACTTTTTAACACAGCCTGTAGCAATGGGGCAAAGGGTAACACTTTGACACAAAAATAAAATAGATGCTAAAAAGAAATACTGATGAAATTGTTTATAATGAGGTGTTTACAGCTTTTTTTGTTTGTCATGCTGTTGGAAAATATAACAAGTTTAAATTTTTTTATTTTATAACTTTAGTCAGGTTTGTTCGCCTTTGCCCCAGGGGAAGGGAAAAGAAGTTTCTTTTCAGGGCATTGTTCCACCAGGTCAAGCCTGATGACTTAACATCTCAACAGACTGGGAGTAGCACAGGAGATACACAAAAGGCAACGACCATCAACGACCATTAACGACCATTAACGAATATCAACTCCAAACATCACCCCTGGCATGGTCAGAGACACCTGGCCTGGGAAAGGGAAGATAAGAATGAGGACCTAATTAGCATCACAGATGAAGAAATTCATATGCAATAGGAAACCAAATACTAACAACTGTGTAACTTGGGACCAATGAACATTGAACCAATGAATTTCTACGGGTTTTGATTGTATAAGTATCTTAAAAATCTACTAAAACTCATGCATCATGGAATGATTCTCTTTGCACACCTGGGCTATGTATGGATTAAATTATTTCTGTTGCACATCCTGGCCAGAAGAACATTCTGGCCAGAATAAAGTAATGCCTTCATTCTCTAACACTAAAAATGCAGTTGGAGGGTTTTTGTTTTTCCCATAGTTTCAGTGACAATGCCAAGGGTTAAACAGACTGGGAGCATCACATCAGCACATTCCACAGCTTTCCTGCAGGACTCCAGCAACAAGGGGGAGAAAACAATTTGACACACTCAGGGGAACAGCAGATGAACATGCCTGGGGTACCAATGGGAAACAGCAGCACTGCTGTAAAACCAGTGGTTAAAAATGAGAAACACACCTCTGGCCATGGGAACAACAACAATGCAAATGGGATGAAATCATGCAATTTCCTTTTTGTGTCTTAGAACTGCATCTGAGAATTACGAAAATGCTCCATAATTCCAGGCTACCATTATTCAAAATGACTGAGGTAAGATAAAATTCAAATTAGAAGCCAACTTCATTCAACTATAACAGAGGCAACAAAGTCAATTAAAACACCATCAGCTGAACCAAAATAACTTCTGAACAGTTACTAAACATGGACTGACTTTTCCCTTGGCATGCAAAGGATGTCTCTCTTTGAGGAGAGAAATGCTTGAAGGTCTAGAAAGACTTAGGAAATACAGAATGAAAATAACTTGAACATTAATAAGCCTGAGAGATACTCCCCAGAAAACCTTTAAAATATTTCACTCTCTCTTATTGTTTGTTAAAAGACAAACCAGTAATCAGATCCTTTCTGTGAGACATTTCCAACAGCAATATTCCTTTCCAAAGGGTTGGGGCAATATTTTAATGAGATTAATTCTAACTACACAATCTGCCAAAAGAAGCAAGGATGATAATGTTATTTTTAGTGTAGAGAACCCTCTGGAACAGTGTTAGATATTCAGAAGTAGAGCAGTGTAGAGGGACAGGAAAACAAAAGGCAGCTCTTCAAAGACATGAAAGAGGAGACATCACCTGGCACTGAAAAAAACCCAAATGTTTTTGTAGAACCGTCTAGCACAGTGTGAAGTACGTTCCACAGCGATTGAAAACAACTGAACCTCCACACACAAACTGTCTCCCTCCCTTCTCTTGAAGGGGGAAACATGGTGCCCTACCTTGTCTGTTTTTCCTCAGACAACTGAGTGCACATACACAAATTTGATTCCCAGAATTACTCAAACAGCAGAAAAACCTATTTTTCCGAGACCAGTTTCTCCAACATTCGACCTCAGGTCTTGGCTCTTGCAAACAGGTCATTTTAGATGGTTGATCACCAGCTCCAGTTGAACAAGTGGGCAGGAACCTTCTGTATTTGTATTTAGATGTTTCCATTTTAGCTCAGCATTATGTTCTTCTCTTTGTCTCAGAGCACAGAGAAGGCTTTTGGTAAGAACAAAGCTCCTTTGAACTTCAGATCCAGCAATGGCCAGAAGCAGATGCAGATGAAGAACAAGAGCTGGAGACCAGAAATGGCACTTCCCACAAGGAATCTCTCAGCTATAGACATGAGAAAAGGGACTGATTAACGTGTGCTTGCTTTGTATTTACCAGTTCTGAGTTTATTCAGGAGCCCTTTGTTCATCCTTTTGGCCTTCTGGCACAATGCTTGACTTCCTGCTTTTCAAGAGGAACCATTCAAGAGGTTCAAGGAGTTAATCTCTGAAAATGAGCAGCTCTCCTCGACCCCTCCTGTGTCCAGGACCATAACCCATGGGATTCCTCTCAGAAGATCCCAGAAGAGCCCAGATTCTGCTCTCCTGAAGCCCAGGGCTCCAGTCCTGTGTTTTGCATTGCTCTCTTCTCCCTGGATCCTGAGCTCAAAGGGTGCATGGTCACTGCAGCCAAGGCTGCCCTGAGCACCTCCCATCCACCACCAATTCTTCCTCACTGGCCAGCAGAGGTCCAGCTCAGCAGCCACCTGTGTCAGCAAGTTTGCATCAGTACACTCCAGAAAACTCCTTGATTGTGTGTGCTGAGCTGTGCTGTCCTGCCAACAGACACTTGACACACTTCAAGCGCCCCATGAGGACCGGAATGTCCCGTTTGTCCCAAGAAGGCCATGTCTATTTCTTCCCATTCCTCTCATGTTTTCTACCCATATTTCTGTCTTGGGGATGGCTTATATCCCATATCCATTTTTGGTTTTTTGTTTTGTGTCCGTAATAGACACTGCCTGCCCCGGCTCTGGGAATATTGCAATGGGCAAGGGACAGCCCAGGATCTTGTGAGGGCTGGGAGCCAGAGACTGCTGCTTCCTTCCCGTGGGGGTCTCAACTCAGGACTCACGCATCACGGGCGTCCGACTGGAGATACTGTTGCCCTGTGGTTTTTACCTGTTTTCTTCTTTTCTTTCCCTTTGGCACTGTGACTAGGGCTTGCTGGCATGCTTCTCTGCTCCTCTGTCGCTTGGGAGCCCAGAGCTGGTGCGTGCTGTGTCAGGAGCTGGGAGCCAGGAGCACACCAGGCTGCTCCCTCTGCATGTCAGCCTGACCCCAGGACCAGCCATTGCCGGTGACCTGTCCAAAGGATCAATCCCCCGCCCAGCCCCACTGTTTTCTGCCACTGCTTCAGGGATTTTTGCTACACTTTAACTCGACACCCTGTGTCCGCCCAGATCCTCGTGGCTCCTGCCACGGCTTTGGAGTTTCTGCTACACTTTGTTTACCACCTTGGGTGTGCTTGCTTCTGCTGTTCCAGCCACTGCTCTGAGGCTCCTGCTACAGCCCATTTCGCTATCTGGAGGGGCACCGGGATCGGCTGCCCTGTGGGCTTGTGAAGAAAGCCCCTCTGTCTCTCTGTCTCCTGCCGGCGGAGCTGCCACTGCCCACCTGAAAGGGACGGCCGAGCCGCCTCCCCGCTGCCCATGGCGGAGCCGCCATTGCCGCGTGAGGGAAATGAGGCCGAGCCGCGCCACAGCGCCCCCTGCAGGCGCGGGGAATCCCCGCAGCCGCCCTGCCCGGCCGGGAGCCACCAGCGCCCCTGGCGGCCGTGAGCGGAACTGCACCGAGGGGAAAGCGCCTGCGGCCGCGAGAGGCTGCGCTGGGTGTCGGCTTCTGTTCGCTGCTGCTGCCGGTGTTGTTTGTCTTTTTATACATATATATACTAGTAAAGAACTGTTCTTCCTTTTCCCATATCTTTGCCTGAAAGCCCCTTAATTTCAAAATTATAATAATTCAGAGGGACAAAGCTCATATTCTCCTTTCCAAGGGAGGTTCCTGCATTCCTTGGCAGATATCTGTCTTCCAGACTAAGACAACCACCACCCCTTGTGTGAGGCAGAACAGACAGCAGCTGGAGCAGCAACAAACTCACAAAGAGTACATTTATTTCCATGACCTTGCTAACCTGGGGGAATCCCAGAATACAGCCAGAGAGACGCACAAAAAGACGCCAGCATCTGAACTGGGTCCATACTAGAGGATCCCTGGAAGCAGTTCACCCTAGGCTGTCAAGGGTAATTCCCGGTTGCAAGGCCACCTGAGCAATTTACGATCCTCCCGAGTCCTCTGCTTTTAATCCATTACTCCCAACACTCCCAGAGCCAGCCTGCTACGTCCCAAGACTCCCATCACACTATCACTAGTGCCCACAAGGAAGAGAAGAAGGGGTAATAGACTGCATTGTAAGAAATGCTTTGAAATAACATGAAAAGTACTGATTATCTTCCTGCTTCCTATCCAGCTTAACTCCATCAGACTTTTCTGAGGTGTCATGTCATCCTCAAGTTCTCATTTACAACTCAACATTTTGGATATTATTTTAGATCCTTCCTTGAAAGCCATATGGTGTTTCTTCATGTGGTACATTGGGTCTTAAACCACTGAAGAAGTCATGTGACTGCCTGTATAGTCCAAAATTCTGTGTAGTGGAACTGGCACAGTTTTTGCTATGAAATAGATCACTGTGTTTTGGACTGGAGCACCACAATGATATAAACAGCATAGGGACCTGCACAAATACCCAAAGAAGGAAAAAAGGTGAGATATTTTGGGAAAGAAAAGAGATGGATGACTGCAATGATTAGTGACAGAAATAGAACCTTCTTTCTATATTCCCTTTTATCCTGGAAAGATAAAAGAGCTCATGGGGGTTCTAAAAGATGGAAGAAAGGGAGAACTTGGAACTTCTGTACTCAATCAAGCTATTTGAAATCATTGAACTATTCAATTAATAATTTTTCCCTTTCCAGTTTTCAAAGGAAATGTGCCTCTGGAGCCCCTCATGGACTTGCACCCATGGATAATTAGGACTAATATCTGGCTTTTCATCTCCTCTTTTGCAACGCTTTTGAACACTGTGAAGAAAGAATGAGATATTGGAATAAACGTTAGCAGTGTGAGGATGGATAAGCTTATATTTGGACCAGGGACGACTCTCACAGTTGTACCAAGTAAGTGCCATTTTGTTACTTCTAAAGCTTCATTTAAAATTAAGGTGGGGGCGGACAAAGGAATTTAAAGGTTTGGGTTCACTGTCAGAATTTTCAGCTGCAATAATCCCTTGAGTGCACTCGCTCTCCAGCCAGGCTTTCAAGCCAAATGCTCGGCTTGTATCTGCTCAGGAAGGTTTCCCAGGAACCAGTGGGCTGACTCTGCACAGCACCATTATTCCATGATCCCCACACACCAGCAGGACACTACTCAGCAGGTGATAACTTATTCCTAGATTGGGCAGCACGCTGGCCCAAATTTACTGTGAAATGTCCAATTCGCCAGTGGACTTCCACTGACTCACTCGGGGCTGGAATGCAGAGCTCAGTGAAGAGCTCACAGTGGTGAGGAGTTTGGAGACAGATCTGTAACTGCCTGCTTTGAGAACTTTTGACACTGACACGACACTCACAGTGTCCTCAGGTAAGTAATTCCACTGCTGTGGTGACAGAGGAGGAAAGAGGTTAAATTGCCTTGGGTTTAAATTCTCACAAGAATTTAAACCTCTTGCCTCATATCCAAGAGCTCCTGGAATGAAAGACAATTGGCTCCCAAGTTGTGTGGGCTCTGAAGAGACCAACGTGGGGAGTAGGGATTATAAGAAGCCTTAGCTATTCCTATCTTTATTTGGAATTCCATGATGTACAGAAAAGGTGGATGTCACCCCAAGGCTTTCTATGGGAATGTGAATGTTGGGGTGGCAGAGGAGTTTGTAATGTTGATCTCTGTTATCCTAAAGATCCAGGTGCATCCCTTAGCAATTGTTGCTGTGTTTTCAGAGGTCTGCATGTCTTTAAAGTGCTGCAAGAATGTCCCATGTTATTTTACATCCCTAAAACCTCCAGCTCTCCTTCCAGAAGGACATGGGACTCCCTTGGGTGCTGCCTAATATCTGTCCATGTCTGTAGGATATCTTGCATGGGAATAAATGCGTATTTGGAACAATCTCGGCACACTTCCAATTCCATAAGGACAAAGGAATGCAAAGTTATCATTCTGAAGAAAGACCTCTTCCTTCCATGCTGTTCAATGATTTTCTTTTTCTAGCTAAAGACAGGATATTTTCAGAGCTGCACAGAGACTCTGGGATTCTGTTTGACAGTAAAAGACATTGAGCCTTAAGAATCAAAGTCCCTTTTGAGATTGCTGAAACACTTATTAAGTTGAAACCAAAATTTCCAGCATTTGAGCAACCTCCTCCTTTTGGTTTTGAATTCCTTTGGGAGATACTAATATGCATGTTAGCATGTATACATGAAGATATACCTTTTTATATTTTATATTTACTATGTATTATATAATATATAATATTGTTATTGTCATTATTATTATTATTATTATTATTATTATTATTGTTGTTGTTGTTGTTGTTGCTGTTGGTTTTAGCCCTTTTGAGGATTCCCCCAAGTCAAAATGACATAAAATAACAACCATTAGTGTCAGTGTGGGATACTCCAGGCATATTCTCTTGAGGTTCCAGTTAAGGACAGAAAATGTTTTCCTTTGGTTCAGGTTGGTTTATTCCAGATTAAACATTCATTATGAATGCTAAGCCCCATTTCTTTTTGGAATATGGGGTCCTTCCTGTGACTTTATAAGACTGAAGTGAAGCAGAAGTACAACTTGTTCCTCATAAAATGCCAGAACATAAAACACAAATGCATTCCAGAAGGAAGCAGTGGTAGGAATTCATGGCTTCGTTATCTGACATGATATTGTCAGGTAACGTAAACTAGTGGGACTCAGGTGAGGCTTCTGGGGTCAGATAAAGAAATCTGCTCTATGAACTACAATTGCACTGTGTGCATTATTTCTTGCTGAAGATCTTGCCCAGGGAGCTATTGCAGAGAAGCAGCTTGTTTGTATTCTGGCTGTTTGGAAAGCCTGGAGAGGAGACCACATGAAAAGCCTTTCAAGGTCTGCTCAGAGAACACAGAACGCACAGGACTGACAGGCTCTGGCAAACCACGGTACAACACCTGGGAAGGAAATGTTTGATTTCTGTTGGGTGTCTGGTTGCTGTAGGTGTGGACAGGTGTGGAGTTCTGCCTGTTTGATCAGGAGAGCCGACCCAGAAAGTTCTGGCAGAGCACGGTTTGGCTTTCACCTCAGTTCCTCAGAGGTGGCATAGGGCTGATGGGGAAAGGGTGTAAAATCAGAGCCCCTTGATCAATCTTTGTTCAGTACCCTGTGATGAATAAAATGTTAGAGCTGAAGGATCTCTTGACCGGCCTGCAAGGAAAGGCACCAGGCAAAAAGAAAGCCCAATGGCCTTCCCTTAAAAATACGCCCCCCATGGCCCTTTCTGTCTTTCATATGATCTTTTGGAGGCAGCAGCTTCCAAAAATTAAGACA